>JAODTR010004041.1:0-33704 GCA_025399935.1 Amblyopsis rosae | reverse complement strand
AAACTGTTTAATATCTCATATATATATATATATATATATATATATATATATATATATAATTTTGCTATATGAGTGACTGTGTATGTCGATGTTAGTCTCTTTACCCATCTTATAACCTGCTGAAAGAGGATCTGGGATAAAGACAGTGGTGTTCTCTTAACAACCACTACTTTTGCAAAGCATGCAACCTGGGTTTTTTTTTTTTTTTTGGAAAACACTTGGTCTCTTTTACTCAATTTCTATTCTGAGAAGGCTGTTGCATCTTTTGTTTTGCTTGCTGTTGTGTGCTTGTCGAAGGGGAAAGTTCAAATGTCAAAAAATCCTCTTTGGAAATGTGTGACCCTGATTTTTCACATTCATGAAATCTGGTTTTGTGTTGTTTAGGGAGAGTGAGCAGTGAGAGTAGGGTCTACCCCCCCCCCCCCACACACACACACACATACACACACACACACACACCCCTCCTTAATTGGTCCCAGCTGTTGGAATCCTCTCTGTAGGCCAAACTGGTCAACAATAGTTTTGGTTGTTTCAAGAGACAAAAGTTGTGTCCATGTACTGGAATAGAAACCACAGTCTTGTCATTACATTGCCTGTTTTTTATTTTCCTATATGTTCCCCTGCCCTCATCATAATCTTTTTTTTTTCTCTTTGTCTTTAAATTGGTTTTACATTAACTGTTATTCTACCCTTTATTAAGTCAAACCCGAAGTAGGGTTTGACTTAATGTAAGCAACGGTTATAAAGACAGTTTTATTGATTAGGCCAGTGTTTAGGCATGTTTTAAAATATAATCTGTGCAAAAACAAAATGGTGAAATATGTGAATAGACTTAGTGATGTCTGGCGGTTGCAACAGGTCTGTTTGATTGGCAGCTCCAGCTGTTTAGAGCTGATTCATTGTGTGTGTGTGTGTGTGTTATGCTGTAGTGGGCAGGGTAGGGAAGTAACACATTTGATCAGTTATAGGCTGTACCCCCCATATTAAATGTACCCCCAAAACCTCATATGGTTTGGTGGTGGTTACCAAAGGACAGCCAAGGAGTAGGGTCCACGGCCTCACACTTGACTATAGCTAATCAAGGGCTTGTTGACGAGCAGCGTTGTCAGGTTAACGAGCCTTGACAGCCACTGAGCGGCGCTTTGCTTCCCAGGAGTTGTCTGTTCATGCTACAGACGGCGAACTCGTTCAAGTAGCTAACCTGAGACGTATACAGAAGCAAGACTTGCGTAATTTTAGTTTAAGGGACTCGGAAGCCATGTGAAGTTTGAGTTGCCAGATATTGTCCTTTTAGTCCAAGAAATCGAAATAAATATCTTGAATAATGCTTTTTTTTCTTTCTTTTTTTCTTAATTTGCCCTTTGGTTTTTACAGTGGATAATCAATAACACTGTATAAACACTAGAACAATAGACCTTTAACTTATTTAAAATTAATCAAATGTCCTTTTGGACACTTTATCACACACAGTGTCTTAATAAATATGGTACCAAATTAAATTGACACAATATAATGATTTTATTTAATTTATTGATTGTTAATATAAAAGTGGCACTTCTGACAAGAGATGCCCCAACTACAAGATACATCAGAAGGATAATAAAAAATGCTTAATGGCTTAATTCCATTGTGTTTGAAGTGATTGTGTGGTAGGGCGATGTCAGGGTGAAAGACCCTGAAATGCCAGTGCTATTAGGACCTAACTAGCACCCGATAGTTGTACTGCTTATAAGAATCTTGTCTAATTAAAATGATAACCAATGACTCTGAGTTTCCCGATAGTTGTACTGCTTATAAGAATCTTGTCTAATTAAAATGATAACCAATGACTCTGAGTTTAGAAACTGTTTGTCTAGATGTGATTTGCTGTTTCTTTGAACCTTGTCGGATATTTCAGAATTGATGAGTGAGTCCAGGCCAGTTGGCAAAACAAGTTTTCATCTAATCAATCAATAAAAGATGACTTTTGAAGATGTCAGTGCATTTTCTTGTTACTGCTGGCAGCTTTTATCTGATCTGAACCTCTCTTATTTCGTTCTGCCACATTTAATCTCTCTCTCTCACCCCCTGCACCTCGCTACAAAATAGCACTACTTAGCAGTTAGCTCTCTGTTGGTCTGCTGGTATTTCATGTATCACTTTCTGCGTTTCAACTTCTCTCGGATCGACTTTCGAGGAGAAGCCAACCCAAGGTGGAATGTAATCCCAGCCTGTGTGCTGATAGATAAAAATAACAACAAGAATCGTCTTGCATTGTTATTGCCACCCTTCCTCGCCCCCGTGGATTATTGCTGAATCACTGAAATGGAGTGTGTGACTTAAAGCTCCAGGTGTAGCCACTAAGTGGTGGTGGAGGCCTCGAGCCACATGGCACTGTCTCCGCGAAGAGAATATTAACGTGGGAACGTTTATGGGAGAGCAGTAAAATGAAAACTCAGCGTTTGAAGTGTCTTTCATCTCTCTCTATTTTTTTTCTAAGATACAAATTATTTAATTATTCATTAATGCTTTCCAGCTCCCTGAGCCAAAATGAAGATTCTTTTTAAAAAAATGTCTTGAAATGAACAGATTAAAAATGTGTCTAGTCACACTGTAGGTACCCCGGTTACTGGTAAGGCAGTGGCTCCGATAGTTAGTGGTTTTCTGCTGTGCTTTCACTAGTATCGGTAGGGAAGACGAACTAAGATATCATGTAGAAATGAGTGTTGTGCAGAATACAGCAGATATGTTGCTAGCCATACAGTTTATACTCTGTGGTCCTTTTTGAGTCCGTGGCGATTGTTTTACAAAGTTTGGGCAGTCTAGTTTGAATGGCTATTAAAAGAAATGGCACATTCTTTTTGGGTGTTATGCATGTTTATGGTACTAGAAAACCACACATAGATGCTTGAACTGTGAAGAATAGACAGGCGTACATTTTTCACTTGAGCTGCTTCATTCTTCTCTCTCCCTGTTCGTGTGCTTAAATCCAAACATCCAGCCAACCCATTTCCATTAGGGTCAGGTCAGGTATTAGCATTATGCACGTGTAGCCTCTGTGAGAGGCTATGAATAGCTAGGGGCAACTCAATATGTTTTCAATGTGAGACCAGAGAGATTATCTGAATCACTAGTCCAGCTGGCAAACTGTATCTCGGGCCGCCTGAAAATATGCCAAAAAAAGATAAGCCATCCAAACGCGACAAGCTCTGTTATCTGTACTGTGAGCTCCAGTCTGTTTTCGTTTTTTGTTCCTGTGATATAAAGTAGTAGAGCATTCTTGAACCTACTGTGACTTTTGCTTGAACCGAAGGGTATGCGTTTTAAAGGCAGGTGTGATTTTCAACACATTTGTGTGGAGCCAGAACAATACATCTTCAGTGTTCATCTGTATTGTACGCCTATGTAGGTTCATCTTTGGCCGTCTGTCTGCATGCTCCTTACAGTTTTCTGAATGCATAAAAGATGCACTTTGTTTTTGTGTCCAGAATGACCCGTTGTGGTTGAAACGGGCACTGCAAAAATACTGCTTTGATTTGGAACTTGAGTCTGCAGAGTAGCTAAAAGTCCACCAAATGTGTGCATTTATTTTCAATACAAACTCTGGAGTTCTGCACTCCCAGTGCTTTCAGATGATAAAAAGTAACTTTTGGAACAGCACTGGTCTCGTCAAAGTCCCTTCTATCTTGCCAGCCAATTTAAAATCAAGGTGGGGCAGGACATAAGATGTAAACAGTGTCAACATTGGCGGAGGAGAAACTGATTGTGTCAATGACGGGATACAATTTATTTCCATAGTTTTAGCTAACCTTTTCTGAAGTTATTAATCGCATACTATTAGCCATAACCTACTAATGTTGACGTTCACAACCAAGTAATGCGGAAGCGCAAGTTCTTTTGTTTTCGTAACCCAGCAACAATAAGCTCTGGAAGTGAGGTTGCAGGGGTGCTCACAAGACTAAAAAGGCATTTGGTGGAGGTAGACACAGACCCCAAACACCCCTCTCTACTCCTGCCCGCTCTACTCTCACCCCTGTTTGCGCATGTTGTCTTCTACCCCTCCTCCACAGACATGTAGGCGGTGAACAGATGCGGTTCTGGGGGGCACTGTAATACTATCAGTGAGCACACTTGGATACGGTTGGCTTTTCCCGATGGACGTTTGTTTGTTTAGGGGTGTGACCGAAACCGCGGTACCAACATCCACGTTTCACTGAGGTTATAGTGTGGAAACCCCTGTTTGCTGTAGCATTTAACTAGCTCTACTAGTATCCACGTTAACCATGGATGCAACACCTGCAAACAATCCCCAATGGAGCGCGTCATCACCCTATTCACACAGTGAATATTGGGTCTGGTTATAATATCAGGCTAAGGAATGCTTGCTGACCTCCCAGAATGTGTGCGTATGTGAGACTGACAGGGCTGCTGTTGTTTGTTTTTTACCTGTGTGTGTGTGTGTGTGTGTGTGTGTGTGTGTGTGGGGGGGGGGGTGTTCGTGCCATGTTGTGGGTTTGTTGTTGTCTTGCAAGTGACATCAGTTGGCTGCTTTGGACGTATTGGAATGGTGTGAACATCCCAGCTAGTCTCTCCACCTGGGCCGAGCTCTGAAAACATTTAAACTGAGGCGTGTGTGTGAGCGTGTGTGTGAGCGAGCGTGCGTGCGTGCGTGTGCGTTAGACAGATGGCATCCAGCATGAAACCCATACCCTGAATGTAGGCTACAATTCGTCCCACTATCTTATGCATGGTGTCTTATTGATGAACCTGACATTATATGCCTATTGACAAAGCACTTAATTTACTGTATTCAAAATGGTGTTTCTCTATATGTTTTTGCATCTTTTGTTGGAGTTCTACACAATTTGCATGGAAACAATAAAATAAAAATAAGTTATACAAGCTTTAAGGCAGTGTTTGACAATTGTGTGACATGTGTAGTCAGAAGTGCAGACCAAACCATCTGCGTACCCAGGGTGCATTAGTGTGTGTGTGTGTGTGTGAGATTTGCCAGTGGGAGCCCAGGTTAGCGTGGCTGAGCCTTTACAAAGTTTGACTGTGCATTTATCTGCTCCCCTGCACTATGCTAAAGCAGTGCTGTTGTTTTCCCTCAATAATATATTCAGTAGGACAGTTATAGTTGAAATAGATGCAAGTTATTCCAGTCAAATGCTAAATGTTTAACACTGGTGCCATATCTTATGTATATTATGCTAACTCGAGCAGATATGCACTATTTTATTGTAGGGCTGTATTGGCAAGAATCTGGCGATACGATACGTATCACAATACAGGGGGCCATGATTTGCTATATTGTGATTTTTTTTTTTATTAATTTTTTTCCTGACATTATCTGACACCAAATAAAATGCACTTTGAAGTGTTATGGTTAAAAGCACATTGTCTCCTTTCTAAGATATTCCTACACATGAGTGAATATTCACACCCAGCATATTTAAGTTGATATGAGTCCTGGGACCAATTTTATAGTCCCAGTACTGAAATTGCTCTTCCACTTCACTGCACACGCTTTTATTTCAATGCAAGTTGTCCTGCCTTGGAGCTCCAACATCTTACAGGGGGAAAACAAAAATAAAATCTTAGACTTTTATTGTTTACAAATTACACTCCTTCTGTGGTTCTTTCTAATATACAAAATGGCAATTATCATCAAGACATAAATATTAAAAAAATATTAGACTTCAAACGTCTGTCTTCTTTTTGTAAAGGGAAATACAAAAATAAAAAGCATCTGTTTTGCACAAACGCATTCACAATGCAGTGAATGTGTATGCGTGACATGCTGTGTTTACTGAACAGCCTCTGCGCATGATAGTTCTGCTCCTGAAGTGGTTTCCCCGGCAACGCAAGAATGCCGCTACATCAACTCTTCCCGCACAAATGACGTTTACGCCATGTGATGCTAGTTCATCAGGAAGGAGATGCAGAGATAAGTCCAGGGTCGGCTCCAAGGGTGGGTATTGATGAACAATTCCACCCCCCAAATGGAATGCCTTGCCCCCCCCCCCTCCCAAACAAATATTTTATATAACATTATAACGTGCACATAATTGTGACACCAATGTTGTTGCTCATGGTGTGTGGTCTGTATTTCTCCTGTATATTCAATTGGACTGGTTGTCTTATTCAATATAAGGTATTTTCTATTACTTGAATAACACACCGGCTGCACCTTCCTGCAGAATATGTAGCTGTTCTTATTTTCACTAATTTGCTTTGTTAATGTGTGCCCCCTTAAAGCTGAAAAGCCCACCCATCCCATTCATCCTGGAGCCGACCCTGGATAAGTCTCTAGAGACCAGGGGCAGGAGAAATATGGAAGAAGATGAGCAGGGTTAAAGGTCAAGTCTATACTATTTCAAGCTAATTGTAAGATAATAGATTTTATTGTAAAATTCTCCAAATATATCCTCATTTTGCTAGTTTATCGTATGCGTGTTCAATAAATATTCCGGCACCGCATCACAGCCGTAAACAGGCACATAAACAAAGTGGCAAACACCGCTCACACCAGCAATGCCCTTGGCTTTGCAGTGCGTGGGGCAGAGCTTCTGACCGCGTTTGTTTTGATTTGAGCTCGAAAGTTAGCAAGTGTTCTCGAGAGTGGCTGACTAATCCAGCCTTTTAAGTGTGGGACGGTTGTTGCCCTGGTGGATCGAGCGTAATTTGGCCACAGACAAAGTCCTCCTCCGTCTTTGTTCCCAGGCACAATGGCCCGCGCAGGGGAGACACGCAAACTCCCTCTGCCCCGGAGAGGGTTGGGGAAGGGGGAGCCGAAACTAGAATCTACCCACCATTCTCTTTAACGTTTACGGTCCGTCTGGCTCCTTGACGGATGGAGTCGGAAATGAAATGAAGGGGGAATGATCGGCCATTGAGGCGGAGGGGAGGACAGGTTGAAGAAGGAATAGACTATGGAGAGAGAGAGAGATTTAAACTGGCCTGGACCAGTGACAGCTGTGTAACTCTAAGAGGAAATGATAAGTTAACACCCAAACCCTCCCACACAAACACTAACCTCCCCTCTGCGTCCTTCCACCTAAATGCTTTTTTTATTTTTTTATTTTTTTTATTAGTCACTGTCAAAAATGAGCACACTCAGGTCCTATTAGCAGCAGCGTGTGTTTGTGTGTGTTGAGTAATTAATCTTGTCTAGGTGAGACGGTAACTTGCAACAAGCTATATGCAGCATTGTGCTTAACGTATCACTATTACACAGCAATTTTTTTGGAGTAATTATTCTTTCTTTCTCTTTCTTTCTCTCTCTGCCACTGAAGTTAACATTTAATTGACCTTCCTCCAGATTAGCTATTTTATGACCTCTTGACCCACCAAATGGAGAGCTTGACTGTTGAGCCCCCCCTGTCTTTAGCAAGCTCCCCTCTTGTCTTCAAGCTGGTCGAAACCCCAGCAAACATCATCCAATGTGAGGATATTGTCAGATCACTATCATTGGCAGTGGCTCCTTGATATCATCAAAAACATATACACATATGCTATTCACATTAAAATAAGATGTCTAAACTGGGGACAAACACACGGGACAAACATATTAAAATAACAGCTGCATATTATGTGGAATAGAAATTAAACATGGTGTAAAAAATTGCGTATAAAATAAATATTTGCTTTAATGTGTATAGTTTTCTATCTGCGTTATCAACATAGAACAAACGAATACATTTAAAATGCTAGGGATCCATAAGGTAATGAAGCATATTGTGTGTTTCAGAGCTCTGTTAGAAGCCTTGCAGGTGACTATCTGGGGTCAAGTAACGTTTATCTGTAGCGAGAGCGTGCTAGCTAGTGAATTAGCTGGCTGTTCAGCCTGTGGCGGTTGCCCGTGGCTCCGCAGGCCTCGCTGTGCATACGATACGGGCTGGAACAGCTTGCAGGGGGGGGAAGCCTGTGGCACCTAGTAGCTGGCTGGCTTGGCTGGCTGCCCTCTAAAACCCGCCTCCTATTACACTTTTAGAGCTGCGAAGGCTCCATAGGCTCTCCAAGCCCACAGCTGGTGTTGAGAGGTAAGCCCTGTATCACCTGTCAGCATTTGGGCAAATGCACGCACGCTCGCACACAGAGCTGTAGGCTGTCTCGCAGCATTATTATTATTATTATTATTATTATTATTATTACTACAACACAGCCCTATGCACGATAATTTCATGTCCTCCTTTCACGTTCAAAAACATTACAGCACCCTGTGATGCTACTGTATTGTAACACCGACATGCCTTCAGCGACGTGGCAAATTCATCAGGCAGGGTCAGATAGGGGTTAGTGAGTGGTACTAAACGTCAGGCAGGGTTGGATAGGGGTTAGTGAGTGGTACTAAGCGTCAGGCAGGGTTGGATAGGGGTTAGTGAGTGGTACTACTACTAAACGTCAGGCAGGGTCGGATAGTCGGGCAGGCAGGCAGGATGAGAGCGGATAGGATAAAGTGGAGAGCGGGCCGATGTGATCACGTTCACATTCGAATGCGAATGAGTGACTGATACCTCTTTATCCCGACCAGAACGACCCAGCGCTCATCATGCACGTCAACGAGGAGGTCCGCGGATTTCCCCAAAACATTGGCCATTATCTCTCCCTTGAGTATTCCTTGAGTATTTTCGATCAATTCACCGTCTCAGGCCATGCATGGTAGTTTCAGCTGCGTGGTTGCGATGTACGCTCGGCCTCCTCAGCAATGTGTTGTTGGTGACGTAAGGTCTTATGAGTCCAGAACTGGAACCCCGCTCACAACAACAAAACTGTAGTACTACGCTTTGTTACACAATTCATTTCTATGTGTGGGGCAGAGGAACATTGTTTTGATTTGAGGTCGAACTTAGCAAGCGATCTCGAGACTAACCCTGCCTTTAATTCTGACTCCTGGTGTGTGTGTGTGTTGTGTGTGTGTGTGTGTGGGGGGGGGGGGGGGGGGGTTGTAAGCTTGGCTGATTACTTAGAACAGACGTCAGATCAGTTGTTGCATCTGTTCCCCTCTGTCTAGCAGCTGTTGCTCCCTGGGTCAAAGTTCACACACACATGCATATTACATACATGTTATTTGAGCTAAACTGTTAAATTGAGTTCACAAGTACTTCTTTTATTTACAGCATTGCTTTTTAAAATGAATTAAAAGCATATTAAATAGCACAAGCTCAAAATGCTTGGCGCATCATAGGCATCATTCAATACAATTTGACAAGTTGAACCAACTAGTATTAAGTCCGATGCCAATTTGGTCATCGCCCAACCTTTGTGCTAGTGTGTATGAAATTGAAGGACTACATCAGTCGACAGATATATTGTCAGTTCAGGCAAATCATTCGTATGATTTATGAATGTCTTGAGACAAAGTTGTGTGCTTGTGTCCTGAAGCAGTGTCTGCCCTTCATCTTAACGTTGTGTGAGCCCAGTCTCTCCTTATCAGCGCAGTGCAGAGCTTTTTTTTTCTGCCTTTAAAGACTTCATCTTCTGCCGTGCACTTTTTAGGTGTTGTCCTACTGCGTGAACGAGGAGCAGGTTCCCAGACGGTGCAAACGCGCTTAAAGGAACAGCCAACAGACATCGACATTATGCCCCTATGCTGCAAAATGCCCTGCCTCTCATTTAGCCTCTTTCCTAATGCTTATTGTAACAACCCAAACGTTCACGTGCACGATATTGGTGTAATTAATACGATTTGTTGGAAAGAAATATTTTTATATGCTTGGAACCCCACCCTGAAGTTGGTATTATTTAACTGCCAAATGGCCTTGGAAGAGTTCCGACAGTATTGGTTCCTGCAGTGGAAAACTCCCTAAAGGGTTCCACCCCCCCCCCCCAAAAGTCCCACAGTTCCTGCAAAGTAGGCCTACAATTACTATTCTGTTCTTGTTGTTCTATTCTTTTCAGTGGCTTCTTTTTTTTTTCTCGTGTTCTCTCTCGTGTTTGTTCTGCCAGTCAGTAGAGAGATGTAGGATTGGAAGTGACCTGTAATTGCTGTGTTAATTACTCGTTCACTCAACCTTTCAACTCTGGTGTTCCACGATTGATCTGATTTAGAAGCCTTCACCTGTCCCCTCCTGTAACCTGTCACCCAAGGAAATTAAGACAAACGCCAAGAACACTATGGCAATACACTTCTAGAATATAGTTGTTTTTTCTTTGTTTTTCAAGCTACAATATAAAAGACCCACACATTTCTGATAAACAGGAATTAACAGGAAGCATTGCTCAATCAATATGGAGGCCTTTCTTGCTAAATTAGTCATTGTTAGTCACAATCAAACAAAGAAGTGGGTGTGCTGATTTTGCCAAAAAAAACATGCATATCAGCTAAAGACAAGCATACACTAATTCTCTCAGAAAATGGCATCGCTGTCAAGTCACAATCACACACAAAACACACAGTCCAACTCAATATCTCTTGTGACTTAGGTTGGGTGCAATGCTGACTCCATTGCTAAAAACACATTTCCCCCATGTCTACACATTTCTAGTATTATGTTACTTGTTCACTTTTCGTGGCATGCACATGGTCGTATCCTAAAACAACGAACAATACTGTATGATGACGATGATGATGAACGGCAGGTAGAATAGGTTGTCAAAAATGTTGTCAAAATGTGTAGTAGACTTATTGTCTTCAGTCAGCTATTCAAGCGTAGATAATCCCAAAACACAGATGTTTTGAACATGCAGACTGTTTTGAGCATGAGTTATTGAAGTCCAGGAGTTAATGCATTAATTAAAATTAATGAATTGACCATTGACATGAATGTGTCTCCATCCATCTTAATCCGCTTATCCGTAGTCGGGTCACGACTGTCACATATTATCATATTTTCTTCCCCCAAAGAAAACAGGACAGAAGAGTAGGTTAAAACTAATATGAAATAGGCCTATGATAACCCTTACTGCCGTAGTTTTCATATTTTTGTGGCAGGGTTCCTGTATTTTGTTTTCCTTTTAAAGACATTTCCACCATGCATTCATGCAGAAAAGGCCAACAAATATATTTTATAAGAATTCACCACAATTCAGAAAAAGTGTTTGATTCTCAAAGCTCTGGGGGAGGACGCCCAGACCCCCCCCCCCCCCCAAAAATCTACGCCCATGGTAAAAGGTTTATGCTATATCTCCCACCCTTAATGAAAACCGACATTGATTTCATTGTTTTATTTGTATTATGTTGATTTTATTGTTTTATTTGGGTCTTATTTGTGCCGTACATTTTATGTTTTCTATTAATTTTACTGTACAGCACTTTGTGACTACTGTTTGTTGTTTTAAAGTGCTATATAAATACATTTTGCTTGCTCGCTTGCTTGCTTGCTTAATGCATGTAAAATGAGTCCCCTGTCACTCCCACCTTGTGTGTCTGTTGTGTTGACTAGAGACTGGAGGCTGCCTATCGCACACAGGCTCAAGTCTTGAAACGGTCTGAATATTATTATTTCTCTTCCAAGGCCTACGCTACTTTGTCTAGCTCTGACTATCCCTCCATTTAATTTTCCCCTGCTTGATGTTATCTGTCACTCTGGCTCATGTTTTCTCATGGCACAGTTCCCCAAAAAAGAATTAGGTGCCAATGTGTGGAGCATTACATTGACATTGGCTCTGAGAAGACAGGCCAGGAGGTCAGAGAAAGTGAAAGAGGGAGGCACTGGAAGCCCTGTGGGATGAACTGCTGTAAATATTTTCTGTAATTAGAAAAGGCCAGCAGAGGAGCTGCTTGTAATGTGAGGGCCACTGTTTTCTCTTTGCTGAGCCTTTGGAAAAGACCCTCGTTGAAATTCTCGCCGTCGTTTAATTTAGAAACGCTTTGCAGTCGCAGCACTCTGGGAAAGGATCAACGCAGTTTGACCCCCTTATTCACTCTGGATTACAAACTGACACACACACACACTTACAGGAAAGGATTGAAATGTTTTATTTTTTTTAGTTCAGTTTATTGACGAAACAGAATGAGGCACAGCAATCACCCGTTAAAGGTAGAGTCAGGGAATCTTAAGAGAGCTTGAGCAAAGCAATACCACCTCTCCAATTTATACCTTAGTGTGTTCCTTCAGAAGTCCCCTACCCCGCTAGGGATGTGAGTTTTGGTGATTTCGACTGCTCGAGTACCTGACAGAGAAAACAAGCGAGTACTTGTATTCTAGGCCCGGGGCCATGGGCGCTGAAGACAGTGGACCGTTGCAATGTTAAAAAAGAGGGCCGACAGTTTCCAAAAAGTAGTTGCGTCTGGCCTTCTGGTTACGCGGGCTAACTTGTTACTTTCCACTGCACATTCATATTATATTGTGCCAAGCACCACGCAAGCCTCTGTTCTACGGTGGAGGAGAGGCTGGTAGTCAAAGGGAGGAATTAGTCAGTTGTCTCATCAGGTCTTTATATCAGAGGAAATGAGGCAAAAAAAACTCTAGGATGCTTTTCTGCTGTAGTCAACTGTTGTGGACCACAGCTCATCTGTGCTGGATTATTTTGGGCTACAAGACTTTATGGGACACACATTTTAGTCTGACAATGGTTTATAGAACAGCGCGGGGGTCGGATGTGCTTACCTATTAATCGTATGAGTCAGCGTTGCCGTTTGATCATATCGCGGAGTTGCTGGATGCTCACTAGAATGCTGCTCTTCTGTTTATAATTCAGTGGAACTTTTTGATGGAATAATTTTAATGCAAGATGTCTCTACTGTTCCTTCTGGAGAATTGGAGGACGATCATGTGATGGCCTAATTACGCATGATACCTTTTTGTAGAACTATAGTAAGTTGCTGGGGGACAGGTGATCCAAAAGTTGCTGGTTCGAGCCCGGTTAACTCCTCACCAGGTGGGGAGAGAGAGAGAGAGAGAGAGAGAGAGGGGGAGAGAGGGAGAGAGGGGGGGGGCACTTTGAGTGGCCGGAAAGTCAATTTACCATGTTGTCAAAGATGGCAGTATTTCTAAAAGCATTGTGCACTTTCCAGAAAGAGTGGAATGGCTGTACTCTCCTTCAGAAGCCCACTTTGATGAGATAATTATCGTTCAACATCTACCACATAACATGTCCATGTAACCACACGTCCCGAAACACAAAGAATGACTCTATCACCCGCATCTCTGTTTGAGTTTGAATACAGGGGCGATAGGCCAGTTCGGCTGCCGGTACACTAATTTCTCATCCATCTAAGTTGTTTTTAATTCTAAATTCCAACAAAGCTTTTACCAAACCACTGGTAATGGTAACCTCAACATAGCAACTCTTACTGTGTGGCTTTTTTCTATTAGTTTTTTGTGCATATTTGTATTGGTTAGAGCAATGTGTTTATACACTCAAACAAATACACTTATCAAAACCAAGGAACCCTAATCTGACATAATAATAATAATTTCTAAACCGATTGTCAGGGTCAGTCATTCTTGCTAACTTCTAGCTCAAATCAAAACGGTGTCGAAATGCATTGTGAAGCAAAGCGTAATGCTACAGCTTTGTTGATACGAGCGGTGTTCACCACTTTGTTCCTATTTACGGAGCCAGGGCTGTGTAGAAGTATCAGATCATTTTTTCAACACACACAGAACGATAAAATAGCGAAATGCGAAGAGATACTTGGCTTGCAATAGCTGACTTAGATACAAGGAGAACATTTAAAATTATTCTTACATTTGTGCAAATCACTTGCTCTGCCAATTGACATTGAGTGTCTGTACCAAAAGTAAATAGAATGATGTCCGTATTGGACTAGGAATATAAATGAATAATCACCGTCACTGCTGTAACCTGTCAAAGGCATCCCCAGACATTCTCCGAGATGTCAGTTGGCACTGAGTCGTTCCTCAGCGACGCAAAAAGGCTGTGTCATTAAAATTAGTCACTGTGCAAGGGTAGCTTCACATTTGTCATTCACTCACCAGGGAAGCTGTATTTAAGATTCTGTTGACGTTATCAGCTACAGTTAATGTGTCATGAAACCATACCTTTTCCATGATTACCCTTTTCTACACAGTGTGGGGAGGCAGCGGCCTCGGTATCTAAAGGGAGAGATGGGGAGAAACCAACTTTAAGTCATATTTCATGCTTGAATTGGTGGATTGTATTTCCAATACTTGGCTGTCTTGCATTGTTCTCTTTTTGGCGTCGTAACATTTTGGTAAGCAAAAGTATAAATGAGTATGGAGCTGTAACCCACTGCAGTTGGACATTGAAACACAAATTTTATGATTTCTTTGTGGACAGGAAATTCCTTTACAGGACTTTGTTGCCCTGTTCGCCCCCGTTTTCCATCTCATATTCCTCTTTTTGTCCACATCGAAAACCACACAAGAGTTTGATAAATGGCGGTTTTGGAGCGTATTGTAGCAACAGAGTGTTGCTACCAAACACAGCGTATGCTTGCTCCTGTGAGGCAAGTGAAGTCAGCATTGCACTCCTCTGTGATTTGTTTTACGCACACACGCATGCGCACACGCACACAAGCGATACTATAGTTTCTACTTGGAGCAGGTTGAGCCAGCCTGGCTGAAACTACTGTAATTAAGTTCATGAGTTTATCTGGGAGACCATCTTCAACACCGTGTGCGCGCTGCTCTTAACCTAAAGCACAACATGCTACTGGAGTTACCGATTGTTGATTAAAGGAACTATGTCTGATCTAGTCTGCTACTAGATGTCACACTATGCACCAGCCGCTCAGACCCAATCAAATGCTTTGTGGGCCGCGCACACACAAGTGGCTGGCTGTGAAAGTCCTTTTTTTAAATTTTTTTTAAATTTTATATATTCTTTTAAAGTCATTAGTAATTGTATCTAGCTGAATATAATGGGTGTTCCCATTCATTTACCACACTACTCTCTGGCCTGAATTTGTATGGGTACAATATTTGTGTGTAACTCTCATGCACACAGTGACATGCTTTCACCCGTTGCCATGTTGCGTCTCACTAATCCCGCTCCCCTCCGGCGGAGTTAGAAGTGCGTCGCCATAGAGACCACATCAATGGCCCGGGGAGGTTAGCTGAGGAGAGGGCTCCACTAAGTAGGGGGTGGGGTGGGAGGGGCTGAGAGAGACGGGGAGAGACCCCCAAGCTATGAATGAGTGGGCAAGCTTGCAGTTTACTGAACTCACTTTTAATTGTCAAGCAGTGTGGATGACATGAAGGGAACATGTGCAGCCATAAGGCCAACGTCCACTGAAGGCGTCGATGCACGACAAGAGATGCCGGTGTTTTAGAACTAGTTCTTTTTAACGGGGCAACGCCCACTGGGAGGCGTCTGACGAGCGTCGACGCCAAAGGTTTTAGAACGCGGTTCTATTTCGTGGGCGTCATAAAGCCATTAACGTGCATTGAATATCTGCAGGTTTCTGAGCTCCTCAGTCAATTTGACATTACCTTTCGATCGTTGCATTCCTCGATGCACCGCCGAACGATGTGGCCAGTGGGCGGCAGCCTATAGACCATTTGCTACCGACGTCATGCCAAAACCGCCATTTATGAAGTCAGACAAACAAATAGTCAGCTGTCATTTGGTAACAATATCATTTTTGCACTAGATGTTCATTTAGCATCAAGTAGCCTAATTGGTGCGAATAATTTCTAATGGCAACTAAATGAATCTAATCAACTAAATTAATTATTCTCTGTTCATTTCATTCGGAAAAGACTGCCTAAACGCCGACTTGACAACACGACGATGTCAGACACAACCATTGACAAACCAATCAATGTCAAGTATAGGGAAATGCAGTTGATGACGACAAGGCGTAGGTACATAAGGCCAAGTTCTAGTTCGCTTGTAAAATTGTAGTGTAAAATAAAACGTACTCTGATCGACTCGGATCAAATGTATACAAAGTAACAAAAACATGAACCTTGGTCCGGACCCTGTTCGGGACTTTCAGGTGTATTAAATTTGTTTTTAAACACTACATTTGATCTTAATATTAAAAGGGTAAGAGAAATACATTGGTATACAAACCTGTTTGTCTGCACCCTGGGGAAATGTATTGCATCACATCTGGCCTCATTATTCCTATTGTGTTCTTACAAGCTTTCGTGGAATCTGACTTTGACTAGTCTTCATAGACCGGTGTAACCAGACCCAATATTCTCTTTGTGAGCATGGGCTGGCCACGCTCCATTGGCAGGTCGTTGCCTCCTACTGGGTAGGGAGGGGTGCACAAAATATTGCCTCTGTATAACAATCAATATCATGTTGCGCAATATATCGAAAATGTTGCAGGAAGTATGCAATATTCAGTTTTGTGGGAAGATGCATCCATTGGCTGTTTGGCTTAGTTGTGTTTTGATTTAGACAGAAAAGTAAGATGTCGACATAATCGAAGAGGAAACATTAGTGGCCAAAAAGCATGCCTTCTCAGTAGCTTGGAATTACTGTTGTTGTACCAGTCCAATATCGCAATATCACATCTTGTCAAAAGGCACCCATACTACTGGGTGTATACCTGGTTAACTTTAAAACTATTGGACAGCGTTTAACCAATTTGGCATTGCTACAACTGTTTTTAATGCCTCATCTACCTCTACCACCATTTCAAAACAAGCTTGACTTCAACTAACCAAGCTAAGCTTGTCATCTAACTAACCCACCAGATTGGACCACCAGCAGCGTGGCTGTGAAAACGCTAATGCGAACAGAGTTTCCAGACTATAATCTCAGTGAAAACAATTGAGTTGAGAGTTGGGGTGTACAATATATACTGTCTGTATCATTATCGCAATGTCACGTTGCGCAATGTCATATGAAAGTGAAGTGCAGAAAGTATGCAATGTTCAGTTTATTATATTAGGATCATTGCTATAATTTATTTCACATCCCCTACAGGTATCACCTATTTTTAGTTGCAGTGGTGCTCACTTACCAATGAGAAAGTAGATATGATATTGATTTTAAACACTATCATAAGCATCAATCCATAGTGTTTTAGTTCAGTCCTTGGACAGTGCTTTCCGCTCAATGGGAAGCCAAAAAAGAAAATTCAAAACAAAAAAAAACCATTCTTGTGCTTCTAGTGATTGGCCAACCTTCAACTTAATCTTGACCATGGATGCATCTGGCTAAATACAGCTTGTAGCCAGGGTGCAGACAGTGGGTGACCTTTTAAAACCTGATGGGTCATATTACACCATGAAGCCTTCTAAATCTATCTGTGAAATGTCATACAAATTCCTCAAGCATTTAGATAGGATACAAAAAGTAACACACATTGTCCAAGCATTTAGATTGGATACAGAAGGTAACACACATTCTCCAAGCATTTAGATCAGATACAGAAGGTAACACACATTCTCCAAGCATTTAGATCGGATACAGAAGGTAACACACATTCTCCAAGCATTTAGATCGGATACAGAAGGTAACACACATTCTCTAAGCATTTAGATCGAATACAGAAGGTGGCACACAATTGACAAACTGTCTTGTTAATGGTCTCTTGTTCCACAAATAGTAATAGTAACCAACCACTACCTTGTAAATATTTAACTCCCCTATGAAATGATTAGTTTGGAACACATTTTGGAATGTATCATACCATATTGTAATTTAGTTTTGAAACGTTAACGATGTTCTGCAACAGATATCCCTATTAAGCGAAGCTTCACATGTTTCTTTATCATAACAAATGTTGTTTAAGAACAATCAGCACTCAGCATTTAGTATCATGACTATACAGTATAATCCCAGTTGATGACGCATGTCGGTCAGTATGGTCTATTTCTGGCCTAGCATCTACAGAAGGGAAGGGTGGTGCGGGTGGCTACCCTACCCAATGACCCCCAATGAAACTCCCTCACTCAAAGTTGCTCCACTTTTAGCATCCGCTCCAATGAGGTGCGTCGTTGGGTTGGTTGGGGGGGGTGTATTAGGCTTCCACATGGCCTTGTGGGAGGGTGTATTCCCCCTGCTGTCTGTCGCTGTCGGAATGCCGCTCGACGTTTCCCTCTGATGTCGTCATTGCGGTCAGCCAGCCAGTTGACCAGGCAGTGAGACAACCAGCTAGTCTGGCAGCTGTCAAGATAGATAGAGAGAGCGAGAGAGAGCCCAGAGGGAACTGAGAGATTTCACTCTTGAGGGAAGGTGCCCGAGACGCCCGTTGTCGACTCCGAAATGACTCGCGACTCGTAAGTTTTCTGCGCTTGGCGTTGGCGGTAGTGGGCAGTAAAGGTTCTGATGCCACTTAATGTCCGGTTTATAAACAGTAGTAGGTGGATGAAGTGCTAATACTGGATAGCCAGCCTGCCTTTAAAAAAAAAATGTATTTCCCTTCTGAAGTGCCGACTTGGCGTTTTAAGTGTCTGCTAGTCTGTAGACATTAAGATAGATCATTGATATAAATGTCTACATCTGTCTCTATTTCTGCCTATGGTGTCCTGCATTCAAAAAAGAAACTGCCGATCAACGTCAGCCTACTCTGCGCATTCATTCATTATCAGGAGCTGCTGGCTAAAAGATCCTCCTTTTTAATCTGTGTTCCTTTTATTAATAGAGCCTCAGACACCATTCAGGAGTTTTTTTTTAGAGTGGATAGGATTTCAGGTGACAGAGCACTTATCCCCTCCTCCTGCCTCAGGATCTGGGGTATTTATGAATGCTCTGCCCAGTAGAAAGGGCACATAAAAAAATATATTTTTTTTTGGGGTGTGTGTGATGTTATGGTAAGTTACTGGTAATGTATTTTTGCGGGTTTATTCAGTCTATTAGTAACTAATATAGGCACTGTTAAATATTACGCCTACATCTGCAATGCATTTTAACCCGTTCAATTTGTATCATTATCTTTAATTAATAAACAGGCATGTAGTTTAATATTACAGAAGTCTGTGGATGGAGATCAATTGTGTCATTTTCCTCTCTTGAGCTTTTAAGTGTTTTACATTGGACATGTGCTTCACGTGGATATCTCCCCTGTGAGCCGTGAGTGTTAATTTTACATCTAACCGCCCGACTGCCTGTCAGTCACCTGTTACCAGCGGTGACGAGGCGGCTGTGCAAATTCGCCCAGCAACAATGAAATAATTGTCTGCAGTGGAAGTGGTGAGTGTCCAATGACGACAACACTGAGTTATTGTCCCGGTCCAGAGAGGGAGCATTGTGCAGCCTTGTATTGCTGGAGAATGGCATTGAATTACTATTTCATCCTCTGATGTGGATGAAGACTCTGTGTATTGGAAACTCTGAATATTTTAACATAACCTGGGTGGTTTTTTACTGTGTTAACAAACTGATGGTACTTGATATCCAGTGCAGAAAGTGTTTGTAATTCCATCAATAGGCCAGACGTGGTACACTTTTGTGTAGTCTCCTGTAGTTTTGTCTTTTACTGAATAGCAACATATTTTTTATTTTGGGGGGAAAAGACATGCTCCAATTCCTGAAAAATCTTTTGTAATACTGCCACCTAAATAATTTTTTCTTTTCTTTTTTGTCATACCTGTTTTCCCACACCTACAACAATGCCTGTCTATTTTCTCACCGTTCTTGAGTGTGACCAAGAAAAGCTTTGTCGTGCATCAGAAGAACTCCTACAATGCCAGTTGTGATTATACTGCCTGATGATGAACCCTTGAAACAATTGTTATGCCCCTTTTTATTTTTTTTTAATGGTGAAAGAGATTCAAACCCACAACCTGTTTATTGAAAGAAGCCTGCTGGATGGTAAGTGTTGCCAAAAGCCGTGACTTGACTTAATATTTTCATAATTTGTTTTTTGGGTCGGCTGTCAAAGTGGATAGAACAATTCCCCGTCCACGGAGTTCAGCATGCGCTCAGCGTGCCTTGATGTGCTTCCATGTAAAATAATGACCATCCATCTCTGTCTGTCTGCACAAGGAAGTCCAGTGGGGAAAACCGGATGAATGAACAAAGGCTGTTTTTCAGCTGGAAAATAATTAGACACTACAACTCCATTGTTGGTTATCTTCCACCAAAACGATAGCTAGACCAAATGTTTATAACCACCTCCTCAGCGACACGAAAAGTGTTGAAATAAGATTTGGACTGTACCAATGCGGTAGGCGTAGCATTTTGCTGCAGCTGTTGTGGCATCTATTCTAGATCTACTGCCACCACTATCGAAAAAATGTTTGACATCAACATAATACTTGGCTCACCTCCTACTGGTTGTTGATTAGTCTCCCTTCAGAGTGACAGAGCCGACTTTCATGTGACCAGGGTATCCAGACTATAATCTTATCAGATATTGAGCGGAGAGCTATTGTCTGCAGAGCCTGTGTGTGTGTGTGTAATGTTCGCCGGCTTTGGGCACGAGGACTGCTGATGTTGGCCGGTGCCATCATCTAGCCTAGTTTGCCTTATGCCAACAAACGTGCACATAAATACGGCAAGTGGTTGGCTTTGATTAGAGGGGAGGGTTGAAGGTGATGTATTGTCCCTGAAGTTGTCAAAGGTAGTGTTTAAATTACAGCTGTGTGTGTGTGTGTGAGAGAGAACCATTTATCTACACGTAAATGGACTGCATTTATATAGCGCTTTTATCCAAAGCGCTTTACAGTATTTTGCCTCACATTCACCCATTCACACACACACACATTCATACATCGATGGTGATTGCTGCCATGCAAGGACCAACCACTGGGGACAGTTAGGGGTTAGGCATCTTGCTCAAGGACGCCTACAGGTACAGTTACACATTGGTCTCTGCTATGTCATGCATTGGACATGACCACAAAACAGCATACAGAATTTCCCAGGAGTGTCTAACTAACTAGGCTGGAGGGACTAACTATCAGTGTCATTATAAATATCACGCTCAAGGTCGGGCTAAGTAGTAGGTGGTGGTCGACTCAAGCTCTTCTCTAGTGATTATGGGGTAACGGATGGCCAAATATGACCCAGATGTGGGTCTAAACCTCAAATCTTCAATTGGAACCCCATATTATGATAATGGGTGCAGCAGGGGGAAACATACTAATTAGCAGGGTCCGCCCACCTACCGCCATATGTTCTGCTAAAGCACGGTGCATGGCCTTTAACACACATGGCATACGCGTGTTGCTGCTGACCCTTCTTTTGCTCATTTCCCTTTTGTTTTGTTGTCCTTGGATGTTACCAATGCTCCAGCTGTCTTTTCCCGTCATTAAACAAGCGCAACAGTGATTATCGTTGCATTTGCTGGGAGCGCGCACACTGCAAGTCAGACCATGGCAGATTCTGTTTGTATACTTTGTGGTCTTCCCGAGGGAAGACCATCTATTTGCTGTGTCCTTCTCCTTTATCGTCCCCCTTGCCAATCAAATTTTTGTTGTGCGATGTGAGTCTGTGTGTTTATTCAAATCTGCACTTAGATTTAGTCCAGGACAGTGTTGCGTGTGTGTTGACATGCTGAGAAAAAGCATGTCTCCCCAAGCACTTGTTGTTCTGACCTCCAAGAGGTCTGTGTGTGTGTCTGTGCATGTTTAGTGCCCTTTCCACGGTTGTATTCTGTTAAGGCACATAAGCTAAACACACACACTTATGCACAGTACAGTAGATGGCCTTATCTGTCAGATGTTCATTTTAGACCTTATCTCATCATATCAGTTGTCATGTACAAAAATATCAGCATAGCTTTATTGGTAATGCTTAATATGCCCCGTTAAAGTCACACCTACAGTGTCTGCCATGCCCATCCTGCACGAATAAATGGCTCGAAATTGATGCTAAAATGACACTAACCTCTCAATCTGCCATGCATGATAACAGCAGCCCCCAAAGAGTGTTGTATCAATGGCAAAGCATCGAGACTGCATAAGGAATGCGGTTACAGTACCCACTGCACACTATCCACACATTTACAATGTGTTAGAAAATCCACCCATCACTGCTTTTTCTGTGATAATGTAAGCTATGTAGCAAGGGATGACTTGGGTGTGTGTGGCAGCCAGGCTCCATACAGGTGTTTTGAAACCGAACGCGCTCAACCGTGTTGTTTGCAAAGAGCAGCGACGTGCTCTGCTGTGTATCATCCTATTGGGATTTGTGCTTATTCAGCACACCGATAATCAAAGTGGTAAACACGTTTCACGGCCATGTGATTAGCTGCAGCAAAAAGCACCATGTAGAATACAGACTATGACTATAAATCCACGTGTGTTGTCCCACTCCGTGAAAGAGAGGGTCCACGTACACCCGTGCATGCTTGTACTGTGTTTGAGTTATGCATTTGTATTTGAGACGCGGGAACTTTGCTCTAATCCTGTAGCGTCTCTACATCTGACTGCTCGTTACGCCAAAGACTCGTCGGGCTTCCTCCCCACTTTCCTCCCTCCCCGACGAGAGAGGTGGAGGGGAGAGGCTGGGCGGATGATAGGGAGTGATCTGTGGCCAGATGAAACGGAGCTCAAGAGAGCCAGAAGGTGTGCGACAGGCACGCATGTAGGTGAGACAAAGAATAGAGTGTCTGTCTGTCTGTCTGTCTGGAGGCGTTCAGCCCCCCCCACCCCCCACCCCACCCCACCCCCCCCACCCCACCCCCCTCCCCCAATCTTTAAGTCGGTCTCACCCTGCGCCGTTTCGCAGCCGCCCGGGGCGGCACCGCTCCCCGGCACCTCTGGCAGCCTCCGCCACGAAGACGGCATGTGACGAGCGGGGGAGCCTGTTGCCAGGATACCCCTGGCGTTGCAGCGGCGGTTAAGAGGCGCTGGCTGCGATGAGCGGAGCCAGATGCAGCTGAGCGCCCGCGTCGAGGACGCCTGATGCTCTGCCGCTGCACGCGGGGATAAGGAGGGAATCGTGAGGGAGTCGTCTGGATTTTTGGGGGTGGGGGGTTGGCTTTCCAGTTCCGACTATGAAGCTGACAGTCTGGTAGTGAGAGAGAGACTGAGAGAGAGAGAGAGAGCGAGAGCAGGGGGTATACCTCGGCTTGCAATCGAACCAGACGGCTGAACGGCAGACGGCCGAAGGCGCGGGGAGGGAGGCTTGGCGCGGAGAAGGAGGCACGTTTGGGGAGTTGTGAGGACGGGGGGGGAGGGGTGAGGTAGGGGGTGGGTGGGTGGGTGGGGGGGGGGGGTGGGGGGGGGAGGGAGCCTAGAGCAGCAGGCAGCCGCACGGTTGAGGGAGAAGATAGCAGGTTGCGTGGCGCAGCCGTGCAGATGGAATCTTCTGGCCCGCGCTGCAAAGCCTCCAACTTCATCCTCAGTCAGCGATGCTTGTTGGCCTCCAAGATGGAAGTGCACCGGTACGTACCTGATGCCATAGAGGTGTGTGTGTGTGTCGGGTTGGGGGTGTCCCCGGGGTTTGTTTGTTTTTATGTTGTTATCCATATCCATTGTGTCTCTCCATCCATTATGGTTGTTTATGGCTTTCACAAGACTGAAAGCTCTTGTTCATGTTATCATTGTGTTTTGGTTTGTCATATAAAGGAAGGATCAAGTCGTTTGCACTGACCCTCTGATCTGAGGAAATGGTACATCTGTCTAACCCTCACTTGAGCTTAGCGCAACGCAATGCACAGAGGGGGATTAGCCCCGGGCTTCCAGTCATACAACGAGCGTTCCTGAACACAATGTGAATGTAATGCGTGAGTAGGACTGCACAGTGTTCCAGTAATGGTGGAGGACTCGATGCGGCAGACCAGGCTGTTGTTGTTTGACCTCGACATCCATGCAAACGCCGTCTCCCCTCTGTGCTCCCTCCGAACTTCACCCCTCACATTGGGCACGTGTTGTTGACAAGGCTGGAATAGTGTTGTGCGGTGCGGTCTGCACCACCGTGTCACATTTGCAGAGCCAGGGCTGTGTAGGAAAACCAAATGATTGGTCAACACACAGAAAGGACAGCTAGCGAATCGCTATCAGATCCATGCTGAGGATTAATTGTATTGAATTAGAAATGCTCATCTCAACTTAAAGGTATAGTCGGCTATTGCAAGCTAAATGTGAGCTAATACACATTTTGGCGAATTCAACAACGAATATCTCCTCGCATTTCGCTATTTTACAGTTCTGTGCGTGTTTAAATAATAATCTGATGCTCCTACACAGCCCTGGCTCTGTGAATAGGAATGTAAAGAAGGCATCAACAATGCCATAGTACTCTTTGCTTCACAATGCGTGTTGATGTGTGACGCGACGCCACATGGGATAATAATCCAAGTATTTTATTCGGAAAAGCACTAACTGCATTTCCAAATATTTATTTTGAAAAAAATATTTTAATAGTGTGTTCTAAAATAGTTGTGTTCAAGAAGAGAACCCAGTTTCAAATAGCTGGTGTAAAGTAATGAGTGCAGAGGCCGGTGGCTGTTTGTGTCCTGTCTGCTTTGCTGAAAAGATTATATGACCTACATTACCGTACAACTGCTAGCTGAGCGGCTAGCCGTTGTAGGTCTAACTTTATTGCCTCGAATCAGATTTACACATGAGAGATTGAGAGATTTGCAAATGGTAAGATACTATTTTTCAAACTGCATGCTTTTGTTAGCGAAGACTTAGCTGGACAGCCTGCAGCTTGTTCAGTGTTCCACACAATAACCGGTACGGCGAGACAAAAGCAATCACAGGTTTACCTTTTTTCAGTACATCCACTTATAGTTTCTTTGTTCGTGGAGAGTTATCCGGTGCTGGCTGGAGTCTAGCTTTTGTTAGCGACGTTGTAGCTGGATGGTGGTCTGCTGTACTATCAAACTTTGATTATTTGCGGTTGCCTGTCGTGCAAAAAGTCCACCGAAAACTGGACTAGTTTACTTTCCAAATATAAGCAACAATATTAGACATGCGAAGCACATATAAACATTGTAAATAATAATGCCCTAGATAATAATCATACCTGAAAACTAGTGTGCAGTTTAATTTAGCTAGAAAATATCTTGCAATACTTTGCCTTGCTTACTCCACAATCACAACGTTGCCAGACATTTTTCAGTTTCACAAAAACTTACATATCACTAGAGTTTGGTACCGAACTCTGTACTTGTACCGATTTGTGGTAAAATCAATCTGTCCAAGGTTTCGGTACTTGTTTAAGGAAATAGTTTTATTGAAAACCATCCAAAAAATGGTGTTAAGCTACATGTCCTACATTACTGTACAACTATATTATAGCTGGAAAGTTCTCTAAAAATGCCGGTATCACAAATCGACTAACTAGTGCATTGCATAGGACTGTTGTTGATCATCTACAGGTCAGTCATAGGCTGGTTGTGCTATATAATAGCAACTGGTCTAATAGGACGCTCTCTATAGTATTCTGTTGTGCACTTGTAAGCCTCTCCACAGTACAGTACTTATGATGTGATGACTACAGTTATACGAGGAAAGTGTGCTCCATTATTGATAATGTTTGCTAACATGTCACAAAGGATCTTCAGACAGTATGTGTTTCATGATCGGTAATGAATGTTAGCTAACATTCATTCCTGTCACCTAGTCCTAGGGACTGCTTAGACATGCATGCTGAAGCTCCCTACAGAGATGAACAGGATGTTTTCACATGACTTAAGTTAGATTTAAACCCTACAGTATCCATAATTTCCCCCCCTCCTTTTCCATAATTATCTGAAGGGAAGGAGGGATTTTTAGCCCTTCCAAGTGGAAAACACAGGCCAACCAATTATTTTAACAGTGGGATAATGAGATGTTTCCAGCAATGTGGCTGTGTGCACCAGTGTTAACTTTTTTTATTTTGGTTAGACTAGAAACCCAAGTGTAGTGCTGGTTGGTAGCAGAACTTGTGTTGCAGTATTGTGTTAGAGGTCCTGGGAATCATTCATAAATTGCATAGTCTGTCACTGATGCAGTACAGACCTCACTTGTAAACGTGTCATATCTCAATCACGGCACTGATTTCCCTTTTCGTTTTGCTAATTGATTAGGTGAATTCCAATTTGTCAGTGCCTCTCTCTGTCTCTGTCTCTGTCTGTGTGTGTCAGCCTCTTTCTGTCTGGCAGCAATTTCGTAGCCAGCGCAAACAAGGCAGTTTGTCAACCTCGCCTCAGACTAATGAAAACCAGTGATGTACAGTCAGTGTGTGTGTGTGTGTGTGGGGGGGGGGGGGGGGGGGCTGGGCGGGCTGGGGGCGGGGCCTATTTACACATTTTGCTGGCCTATTGGGCTTGTACCTCGTGCAAAACAGCCTAACAATGTTTTAGCAACAAGCGGCTTATGTGCAGACCTGGAGCTTTATGAAGTTCTGGTTGTGTGCAAACTAAATGTCAACACAAGCCTACTTGCTAGTTATTTTAAGTTATTGAAGTTATTTTTATTTCAATGTTGTTTATACATCATTCTCACTGTAGATATTTGTAAATATGTTGTTATAGTGTGGAGTAGTTTTATTGAACCGTAGAACCACCTATATTTATCAACCTCTTGCACAACAAGCCTTACATGCTTTCACCTCTAAAATAATAATTGTCAGGGTCATACACAGGACATATGAGGTGATTGCTGGCCCGGTCGATGAATTCCCTGTCCTGAGAGAGCGTGAGCACGCTTGTAAAATGTGCCTTGCTCTCAGTTGATGCTATGTAGCATAACACTCACCTTCATCATTACACTCTTAACTAAACTGTTGTGTGTCGGCCTGTGTGTTTGATTGAGACAATGTAACCGGTGGCCATGTTCCATCACACTAGCACTCTTTTTGGGGGAGATTTGAGGGCGGTTGAATTGTGGGGCACGCACGTACACACAACGTGCAAGGTTGGCATTTTTTGGATCACCTGATGCAGAGAAGGTTAGGTACAGAAAAATTCAAATGGTCTGTTTTTGTCAACCTCCCATTGTCAATTTGTCTCTTTCCTTAATTTAACTTTCTCAAAAAAATGTCTCCACTGTGTAATCTCTCTCTCTCTCTCTCTCTCTCTCGTGTGTGTGTCAGCCTAGCCTCAGACCATGTTTACTCTACCCCATAAAGCCACCCCACTCTTTTGTGGACAGCTGTTTCAAATATAAACAGTGAGCTGTGTTCAGATATTTAGTCATTCGTCTGTTTGCAGCTCACGCAGCCTCTGGGGATTTCCCACACCCAATTCGCCAGGGTGATCACTAGTGTCTATCCGCTATAGTGTCTACTCACTATCCACCAGTAGATATAATCTCAAGGGATCTTCCTCTCCTACCGTTAACATTCCCTGTGAGTGATTTGCTGAAGGCGTAATTGAATCCAAGAAGACAGCGTATCAGCCAGCCACTGCTCGTTAAATAAGGGACGTGCTTAACTAGGCTAGTGTTGTGTAATTACAGTAATGACTTGCATTAGGTGGGTTTCTCACATCAGAGGTGAACTAAACCTGGATTCGGTGGATCTCAATCTTCTGGTTTTGTCCTTTTCTTCCTACTGTACTACAGAACGATGTTATGATGGATACTGATATTTAATATATGTATTTACATGCAGCTATACACCGCTGTAGTTATACATATTTGCTGTAATATCATATCAGATTCAGTATCCCACAAACTGTCTTGTAGTCAGCAATAAATAAACATATTGTAAGATAACAATATATTTGGTTATCTTACAGTTCTGAAAAAATATTACGATACTTCTACATAGCCCCGACTCTGTAAATAGGAACAACAATGCCGCTTGGCGTCGCAATGTGTTTCAATGTGTGGCATTGAGCTTATGATTTTGAATTTGTTTTCATTTGAGCTTGATGTTAGCGGAGAATGACTAGAATATTCTAGTCTCGCAGAGCCAGCCTTTACAATACGTAAAGTCTGGGACACAGTGCTGGCTAACTGCCTATGAGACAAGCGAGGTGTTTTGATTGACATGCATGACGACAAACAACATAAGTCAATTACCAAGTCGGACGTTAAACGTGCAACGAGGAAAACTAAACAGGACTGGCTGTTTACAGGTCTTGTATATCTGTAAAATTAGTAGGCTATTGTTACAGATATAATTTCGTAAATAAACCACTGCTCTATTGTTGCACCGGAAATTACGGAGCCATACTGTACTTGTGAGTGAGTAGTGACAATGCGAACAGCCAATGGAAATCAACAGTATTCCTTCCAGAAAGTCTGAGTCCCCTGTCGAGCTTACAGGGGTATATGCATCAGCCATTCAGCACAGAGTTGCCTATGTGACGTAGTGCTGATGAACGGAAGAGGCTGAAACTAGAGAATGACCAACCCTGCCTTAAGATGAAAAATGTCTGATTGTGAGTGATACCTTGTTCTTCTTTTTTATTGAATAATAATCAATGTGATGCCCCGCCCTTGTGGCCAGGACTGGTAGTGCTGCCGTAGTGGCACAGTGACTCTGTTTCCAGGGTGACGGCCGACTGATTGAAAACACCAGGCAGCCCTGGATATAAAGACGGCCTGTGACTTACTCCTTCGAGGCCCCACTGGTTCTTCTGTTTTTGGCAACATGCGTCTTAAACTTACCCAACATAACTGACACCCGACGAACACACCTGATCAGTTATTGTTCCTGCGTCGTTAATATTTTGAATTTATTTTAAACGTATTTAGAACTCTTATCTCCCGAGGTTCTCACTTGTTTTGTTCCGTCCGTGAGCCTGGCTGTAAAATTCTGAATTGGCTAAATATGGGTGTGAATTTAAACGTGGTTAATGGCGGATGCTAACAGTAGGATGGACAACCCAAAAAGTAAATATGAATTCTGGGTTAGTGATCTGAACCTCCTCATTGTGAACGAACAAAGGGAAGAAAATGCTACATAGTGCAGATAATCCACTGTACGCTGGTGTCAGAGGTAGTGCAGTGTGAACCATTATTACCACCTCGATTGTGATTAGAACAACGCTGTGGCACTTGAAAACCGTTCAATTCAGCTGTGGCTTTCTCTCCGACACGCGCTTGCACGCGCGCGCACACACAGAAAGGCTGCATGTTATTTATAGCAAACCGTGGCAATGGATTCTCAGTCGCACCTCAAGTGTTTCAACCGTTGCAAATCTTAACAACGCACACATTCTTTCTTTCTCGTACACACACACACACACACACCTTATATAGCTCTGGATAACTCTTAGCAAGTAAAGAAGGTTTTAAGGGTAGGTATAGCAGTGTAATGTTGTGAATTCTGGTCACAGACTATAGTAAATGTCATTCTCATGAATGTAGCTGGACTGTTCAAATACATCAGCCATGTCACATGACTGTATGTGTTTTGAGGTGAAATCTAGTCTGACTTCAGGTAGCCGGCAATAGGAAAGCATCTGCTGTGGCCTGGTGCAGAATCTGCATACGCGCCTGTGTGTTGAGAGCAGACTCCACAGACACATCTTGTCGTAGTGTAGAAAAGTGTGTCTTCTGTTTATTGTATTAGTGATTGGCTTTTTTTTTTACGCTATGTAACCTTGCATTGGCTGTGTGTATCGCTCTGCCATTCGCTCTTTTTAGCCTGACAGAAGGCAGACTCAAAACACAGCCGACTATGTTGGGCAGCGTTGCTACGACGACGGCAGCTTGGTTGCCATGCCTATGAAAAGGGTGTGGGGGGTGGTTCTGAAATATCTACTGCTGTGGTGCTAAGATGACCCATGTTCAAATGTTGGAGTTGGCGCGCATTCGAAATCCAGGGTTCAAACTAAATAAACGCATCAATTGTTCGACAGTATTATTGTGTTACATGCTCCAGTTGTGTGGTCAGTTGTGTAGAAGTGCTGGACTAAATGTGAAACTTTTAGCCATTGAGCCAAAACACGGACATTAGGTTTTGACCCAGGTTTGTCATCATGTCTGGTTTGTAACAATTCACCTACAATATATCCACCCACTGCCAGTCAGCCAATCAGGTTGGGGCATGTAAACACAACACACTCTTGCATATCAGACATGGATATGACCAGGAAAACCACAGTAATGCTAGTCCAACTGTACGGTAGTGAAACATGTGGTCTATAGTGTGTTTGTGTGTGTGTGTGTGTGTGTTAGTCTCATGTTCTGCAAAGGAGCTGGGACATAAATCCAGAACAGACTGTGGGTTTTTTTCCGTCCCTCCAAGGGGTTTGTGAACGAGAGGCATTTCCAGAACTGCGTGTGTTGTGCAGGCCTTTGTCTGCTGAGCAAAGACAGGGGATGTCATGCACTTTGCGGGCGACCTCTACAAGGCCCCTAGCATGAAGCCTCTCCTTGCGTGTTAAGCACTACACGTGGCCTACGACCTCCAGGGTGGCATGGCTCCACAGCATTAGCCTGTGTGACTATTGCTGCAGTATCGGGCTGTGTCTGGGAGTTGCGTACGACTGAACAACAATGCTGAATTGGATGGGAATGTGTGCGCGCTAACATTAATTTAACAAGACTGCAGATTATTTAATGGTTGTAAGGTTACATGTAACATGTAGGCCTACATGTACCTTCATTGCTCTATATGCATATGCGATAGGTTAACTGGTGGTTAAGTAAAATGTGTGTGGTGGGGTGTTTTTTAATTTAATATTTTTATTATTCTATTGTATCTTTATCTCATCCCATATAGTGTGAATAGAGTAATGACTTCCTTATGGGCTGGGAACATTCTGCATGCTCAAGTCTGTGAAAGCCGCCAAACTTTTCTGTGCTTTCCTGGATAAAAGCGAGAATGAGAGAAAGTGAATGATGGGGGGGGTGGGGGGGGTGGTGTCTCCTTATTCCCTCCCCATCCTCCCTGGACAAAGTAGCAGACTTCTCCTTCCTCTTTGCTCCCTTTTCTTCTGCTCTTGATTTTCATACGAGTCTCACCCATGGACTTCCAATATAGTTTGAAGAAGATGGCATCGGTTCATTCGACGCTTTGCACATCCGTCCTCTAGGAGAATTTGCTGGACAGGTGTTTATACAAATGATGAGAGCGCCCGCGAGTGAGAGGAAGATCTAAAGACATCCGGGCTGTGTCAGTCTCCTTGACGATTAATTAAGTCTGCCCACAGCCAACAAACAAGTGGCCTTCTTCTTTTTAACTTTTTAAGGTTTCTCTCTGTCTCTGTGCGTCTGGGAGTTGAAAGGAAGCAGAGAGTGCCAAAATAGAAGAGGGCTTACTTAGCACATCTGGGCAACTGAAGAGTGTGCTAATTAAAAGAAATCCACATTGCTAGGTTAGTGTCATTGACAAAGCTTCACTTCACAAACTCCCTGTTAGATTTGTTGTTTGGGAATGAAAAAGGAAGACCAGAGCGACAAGATATGCATGAATTGTGTATACGGTAGCTTAACAAATCACTGACTCCACCTTTTTTAATACCATTTACCATATGGATTCATCTAAAAGTGAAAGTTGAAATTTGCTGTATCATGACCCGTCTTCTGTTATACTTTACTAACATTGCGTTGTTTTAAAGGTGCTACGTGTCATTGGTTTAGTTTAAACCATTAAAAACTCAATCAAAATTATCAAATGAGGTATAAGAAATATAACTTTAGTTGATATGTCAAATTCTTCCTTGTATTGCATTGTAGAGATATCGTCTGAAATTAACAGATAATTCCAGGCCGTACAGCCTCTAATCCTTGTAATACCACTTTGAACCTCAAGGGGCAAGGCAAGTCACTAATTTACAGGCAGTAAACAACAGAAGAAACTTGTGTGCGCTCAAGATCCATGGCTGAGATCTGCTGCCTGCTTGCATCCTGTTGCTTTACTGTTCTAAGTAAATGAAAAATATTTTTTTCCACAAACAAAAAATATTTTGCATTGTAATAAGTTCCTAGAAAAGTAATTGTAAACTAGCCTGGATTGCATAAGGAAGTGAAGTCCGTCTGAGTGAATAAGCCTATAGGCTAATATGCTCAAGTTATGAAATAAAAAAGATTTTAGGTGAATCTGTTAATTACACCCACATTGATCTAGTGAAACTATAGCCTGGTTTCTTCATGCAAGACGTAGTTACAGCCCGATCAATATGCGCCACTGGAGTGTTCCTTCCACTGGATGAATCAGGAGACCATAGCAAACATAAATGGATTATGCCTGATGCTGCTTAAAGTTACTGCTATTAATGCAAACGGGGCATAATGATCTCATTGGACAATTCAAAACCGATTGTCACGCCAATGTGTGTCCCAAGCACACCCCAGATTGATCGTTTACATTGGCGTGGGGGTAGGTACTAGGTAGAGCATAGGTTGGAGATTACCATGGAGATAACTTTTTCTGTTAATTAGTGTGTTCTGTATTGTCGGTGTGCTGTCGGCCCCGAGAGCGTGACATTGAAGAGAAGAGCGCGTGCCAGGCGCGCCGTACCAATGGTTTTGCCAGCGACAAGTTTCTAGCGACGCGTCTGTGTGATCGGGGGGCCTACCAGTAACTAAACGCCGAGCAAGGCTATTACATAGTTTATTTGTTTCCTGTCCCCTGGCCTGTGGTCGCTGCCTCCGATGCATTAGAGTTCCCTGCAAACCATAGCCTATAACCGTTCCATATGCCGTTGATATTATTTGGCTGTTTTCTTGTTGATATTGCACGGGAATACTATCATATAGCAGTGTTGTTGGCTGCCAGTGTTTTTAGCAGTTCAGTTGAATTGTTATTCTTGACTTTATGGTATAAATAGGCTAAATCACATTTGTATACTATATGACTGTAATGGTAGTGTAACGCCCAGGGTTGCGTCGAAGGGCGGCGCATCCCTTTACTGTGTTTGCCTTGCTGGTGTGCGTACCGGCCGTCTGTGGAAGCCCTTGCTCCCAGCACCCCACACGTGCCATCAGCGGCTTGCTCCCAGCCGTGTGGGTGTGAGGGCTTATAAGGCTGGAGAACTACTTTCAGTAAGTGGGTTATTGTTTGCGTTTGCTCTGTTTGAGATGCTGTTCGTGTTCACGTGGTACGCACTTTCCTTTGTTCTGAGTATTCCCTGACTTATTACGCTGAGCAGTGGCTCACCTGTTTATGTACGCCTGTGTTTCATCTGTCTGCCCAGTTACAATTGGTCTGTGTGGATACAATTAAGCAAGCGGATTGCCTGAGAAATTGGCGATAAGAGTAGAACTTATTACGCCACAATATTATGGTGAAGTGCTGACCCCTAATGGTTTAGAAAATATGGTAATTTTATACATACAGCACCTTTTTAAAGGGATTGTCAGGAATTGTTTTTATTTTATTTTAACAATTATAATTATTATTGACATATTTCAGATCACCCATTTTTAAACTGTCTGCTTACACAACTCAAACGTGAACACATACAAATATATTTTCTCACATGTACTTTATTCTCTGAAGTGTTCTCTTCTACTTTGACTCCGCCTCTGTCTCCCTAATCACGACAGGACGTGATGTCATGGCAGCACAGTGGGGGCGTGTCACTTTGAAGCGGGCCGCTCTCCACAGAGTTTCTTTAACATTTAATGAAGAGGATGAAAATATTCTCTACTATTCCATTACCTCATTCTCCAGTCCTGTTCTTGTCTTTCCTGTGTGTGTGGGCGGGTGAGGGGGTGGGGGGGTGAGAGAGAGATGCATGTGTGTAATGCTTTTAAATGCTGCTGGGGTATTGTATTTTAAAGGTATAGTCAGCTGTTTCAAGCTAATTGTAAGCTAATAAACTTTTTGTCAAATTCACCAAATATCGAATTGCATTTCGCTAGCTTACCGTTCTGTGTGTGCTGAAATAATTATACGGTATTTCTACACAGCGCTGACTCCGTAAATAGGAACATAAACAGAGTGGCAAACACAGCTCGAAACAACAAAGCCGTAGCACTATGCTTTGCTTCACAATGTGTTTTGATGTGTGGGGCGGCGCTGCAGAGGGGAGGCGGTTGCAGGGTACCGGCTGGCTCGAAGGGCTGCAGCATCTGCCGTAGCAGAAGCAAAGAAGCGGGTGTGGG
>JAODTR010004040.1:0-12352 GCA_025399935.1 Amblyopsis rosae | reverse complement strand
CCCCCCCCCCCCCCCCCCAGCACCCAACCCCTCACGTATTTCTCTGTTCTACATTAATATTCCAAGGATGCACTGAGGAAACGTGTGAAACATCATATGTGAATGTGTGAATTAACCAGATGGCATCAAGAAAGCATTAACCGCACTGGAGTAATTTGTGCTCAATTGCTTCAGTGAGTTTAAATGTGTTTTTAAATGTGTTTTTAAAGATCCCACATTGTCTGTCACTGTGAAGGTAGGCAGGTTGTATACTTGTATACTGAATTACAATGCATTTCTCAAAGATTTTGATGCTCGTTTTCTTGGCATTCAAACAGAGAAGTTTAAAGGTATACTAAGTAAATATTAGACCAAATTATTTATGTAATACATTATCTACATAAAAATGAATACAACGATTGTCATCTTACATATATTTTAACAATGGAATGTCCACATCAAATATGATGACCTGTTATAGGGCCCCGCAGGCCGGTACCAGACCACTAGGTGGCAGTATATAGTATGATCAATGCAGTTTTTAAGGGATAAAGCTTATTAAACTTTCGAAATTCCAATTTATTTCATTTCAAAAAGTGTCTTGGTCCAACATAAAAACAACTCCATTATGTTTTAAAATACAAAGGTTTATTTTGATTTGAAAGGCAGATGTCTCAATAGATATGTATAATGTGTCATTACTGTTTGACTCATTTGTCCCCAATGTAAGCATCCCTTCATGTGTTAAATACTAGATACCCTGTCCTCTGTCCGCCCTGGGCTGGGTCATGTGTCTCTAACCCTTGCCTAGTTGTGTCTGTGTTTTGATTCTGTTCTGCAAACCTGGTCATCAATAAACCATCATACCAACAATATCCCTGCACTTAGCTGCTCACAACCACCTCCGGACCTGACACAGTCACTTCTACTGGGCGAGAAGCAGCATTTTCCCTATTTCTTTGCTTTGCACTTTTGATTTCACGGCTGTGAGCAGAACAACTTGGCATACACCTCTGCCCCCCCCCCCCACCCCCCCCCCACCACGGTCCCCACCCCTCGACCCGCACAGAGCAATAGCGAGGATGAGTTCTGCAACCACGACGACAACAACAAAGAAAGCCACCTGACTGTTTCGATGCGTGTGTGTGTGGTTATCACGTATCGGTGCTCTGTTGCCTCAGCATGTGCCAAGGCCGGTGAGGACAACGCAGGAGTTTTGGGCAGGGTGGGGGTGTGTGAGAGGGGGAAAATGCCTGCTTGAAATAAGAATTGTTGACGGACAAAGCCTACAATTTGCGGGCTCTGAGCATAAAGCAAACAAAGGGCAGCTTTTGTAAGGAATAATGCATGTCAGCCGTGTCCATATTCCCGCCGCAGCTTTGAACACTGCTGGGGACGGCCATTGCTCCACTGTGTATGTCGTGTTGCTATATTAAAGCCAGTCACCTCAAAGGCAAAAGCCTCAACTATTCAACAATTCAATGGTGGGGCTCTCATTATGGGCAGTGTGGGCAGGAAAAAGTGGCTTTGGGGGTTTTCAATTCAGCGACTTAAAGCCCTCCTGTTAGCTAGGACGAGCTGCTGTTTATCCCAATGCCTTTCTGGGGGCTAAACATAGTCAACTGTCATTATGTCTGTCTGTCTGTCTCTCTCTCTCTCTCTCTCTCTCTCTCTCTCTCTCTCTCTCTCTCTCTCTCTCTGTCTCTCTCCCATTAGTCTATCTATCTCTCTTCTCCCCGGTCTCATTACATTGAATTATTTCTCCGTATATTTGTTTCTGTTTTGTATAGTCTTCATCAAATGACTGGTGTGTTGTTATTGTAAAAGGAATGTGTTGCTGGGGGTCTAACAGAGGGCCAGCTTGCAGGGAAAACAGGCCGCACAGACCACCTATCTGGATGAAAGACAGCATACATGAGGCCCAGTGGGAGGGGCCTGTGGGAACAGGTACTGTATCATCTCCGATGTGCAGGAGAGCCCAGATCAATGGCTTCAACCGGCTGTGTTCCCTACCCAGCCCTGTAGCCCATCACTGACCTGGTCACTGGTTGGGGCGGCTTCCCATTAGCAAGCGCTTCCAGGAACATGTGAATGGGAACCATATTACCCCTGATCCCTCCAAAACATATATATATATATATATATATATATATATATATAGTGGAGAAATAATGCAAATACTGTATGTATTAGTGTGTTTAGCTGTGGGGGTGCTGAAAGCGGCCTTTGTGTTTCCAGCAGGGCCCTCTCGCTCTCTCCCTCTCTCTCCCTCTCTGTCTCTCTCTCTCTGTCTCTCTCTCTCTCTCTCTCTCTCTCTCCCCCTCTCTCTCTATGTGGCGGTGGATCACAGTGTAATAACTGTGCGGTGGTGCTGTCACAGGCACTTAGAGTGACTCTGGACAGGCACAGGCAGGGCCCCGGCCTTCTCCGCCCCGTGGGCAGAAGCCCTCGGCCCCCACAGCGGGGGGCGGGGGTCGGTTGCCGCGGTGAGAGCAGATGGAGACGTGAGACACAAACGGAGGGTCGGTTTACCAGGCAGGATTAGACAGAGGCACAGGGCAGGTAGAGGAACTCATTGAGGCTGGTTCTGGGGCTCCATGGGCGGCAATAGAGAAGGGCTGCCTTTCTGGACCAGAGATTAATCAGTGCTAAGGAAACTAGTGGCTGCACTCTCTACTACTACTACCCCCCCCCCCCCACCCCCACCCCCACACACACACACACACACACCCCTCAGCCAAATAGCACGGTTGTTAATTCTGCAAATAAGGCCTCTACCTCCGCTATCTGCTCAAGCAAATCTAATGTGACCTTATCAGACCTTATCTGACCTTCAACAAAGCTCCATGGAGGGCTAATTAATGCTTATCTGATCTCAAATCATAAAGCCAGGCCTTTTAACGAGGATGCAGCCAGTCGAAGCGGCCCTGAGCTTCACAGGCGTTTTTTATTCCCAGGCTAAACAATGCTGGTAGATGGCGTGCCTTGTCTGTCTGTGAACTCAAAGTCCAGCTCATCCATGTCCACTAGATTAGATAACCTGGCTTTAAAAGCAGCATTGCTGTTTGCTCAGTGACTCCTCCCCCCTCTAATAGCGTCTGATCTAATGGGAGATTGCAGGCAGCTTGTTGACTATGTGTGCCCATCGAGCAGCATGGTCTAGCCGACACAGGAAAACAAAGGCAGCTTTGCTTTTCCTGCCTTTATTGACTGAGCAAATGTCACAGTTTTTCCTTTAATTTTGACCATTGATAAATAGACTTTGCTGCTTCAGTTAGGGCAAATCTAATTGTGTCCATTTCTTCAGCCTGTACTGTGACCTGTAATGGCTGTGAAGCCAAACAGAGTCTGTAACCTTTGTCATCATGACAAAATGGGATTGTAATAGTTAAATATATAAAACAGAACAATTAAATAGACCCATTTGGTCTGCTGTGACTAGCGGTGGGAGATCTTGCTGTTAACAGGAGGTGAGCTCTAACCACATCAGAAAAGAATGTGACATGCATGAAAGGTTGTGGATGACTTTCCAAATTGGTACATTTACATTTTAAAACATTATGTTCAAATACAAGCAAAAATAGGTCAATACATTTGGGAGCTGTTGATTTCCAGTGCATTTATTGTGCCTTAAACTAGGTATCAATCACACCCATGTTTTCACCAACATAGATACGTACAAGGGAGAGACTTTGCAGCACACCTTTATTTGTACTAAAATATGAATCAATAAATTAATCACTTAGATGTATGTAAAATATGAATCACGTAAATGAGGACTGTGAACAGACGCTAGTGAAGGGAAACACATTAGTGGGATGATGCAAAGCATATAGTCTGGCCGTGGCTTTATTAATGTAGGGTTTGGCTTGGCTCATTGCTGGCTTCTCTGGCACGCTCTGTTTAAACCATTACTTCCTGTTCTCAATCCCCACCTCTACTTATCCATCATTTTCACATAGACAACAGTGTGTGTGTATGGGCCAACCATAGGCTCCCAAGGGTGCCAGTATAGGATTGGGCCTAATCAGTTAACCCCCCACCGTAACCAGGCCCTCCTGCAACCCCATACAGAAAGACAGGCAGGCAGACAGACCTTCCAGGACCCAGCAAACACCCAAACTGCTCTCTTTCCCTTCCTTGCTGTCCTGGTCCATACAAGGACAACCCCTCTCATTCCATTCCGTATGTTGAGATTGAACAGGTCCATCAGCAGATTGGTAAATGTGTCAGTTACTCTCCAGGTCCACTTATCCACTCATCTTGTCTAGTCTGGCTGTCCTTTTCACCCCCTTTCTTTGTTTATTCTCTGTCACTCTCACACTCACACACACACACACACACACACGCATGCACGCACGCACACACACACACACACACACACACACACACACGCAGACGTACTGCTCACACAGTCCATGGTCTATCTATCTATCTATCTATCTATCTATCTATCTATCTATATATCTGTCTATATCTGTCTTTCTGCCTGTCTATCTGTCTTTCTGTCTGTCTGTCAATTAAAATAGCTAGCTAGCATTGTTCTAGCTATTGGACCTAGAGCTCGAAAACAAACTGGCAGTTCTGACAGGCGTCATTATTTCTATGGTCATGCTGTTTTGGGTTAGTGTAACCAGAGCAGGAATATGTTTTATTTTGAAGGACTGAGCTGGTTAAATGCTGTGATGCAAAAAGACACTGCAGATCACTGCTGTCACATAAAAAGCTCTTGTGAATGTTTTTCAGCATAGGTGAATGGTTTTATGGGTTCTTCCATTTTCATGAGCCTAAAGTCCATGATACCCAATCAAACCTGTTGAAGCCTATGATTTCAAAATATTTGGAGGTTAACTTGATATACATACAGATTATTTAAAGTTTTAAATTAATAAATAATCTCCCTGGAGCCCCTGCCAAATATATCTTGAATGCATGGTATGAAATAAATAAACATATTTTATTGTGTTATTATAAAAATGATATTGTGTTATTAATATTTGCAGTTATTTTCAAACAATAGCTTCCTGATTCCTTTCTCATTATTACTTGAACATTTTCTGACAGGTTTTGCGTACTCATCATTTTGCAATTACCAGTTCCAGGAAAGTAGTCACGTCGGTCTTACCCAATAATATCTTGACAACATTGACTAAAACGAGGCCGTGAGCAACAAAAGCATTTCATGAAATCACTGGCACCTCAGTTTGTGTCATCAGCATGCGCACACGTACCACTGACACACATACACATACATGCACACGCGCACACACACACATTTTGGATGCAGAAACACTAATGTAATGTTTTGTCGTCTAAACCATTGCAGCTCTACTTGGTTAATCAGGGACACATGGACAGTTCTGGCATGTTCTGTCTTTCAACCCCCATTCCAGCATTTGCCTCATCTGCCTTGCACTTCTCTTCCATCTATCACCCCCCCCCCAAACACACACACACACACACACACACACACACACACACTCCCTCTGCATCAAACCAGACCCCTCTCCAAACACAGCATTGCTTCTGTTCCTGCCCAGTCCGCCCATCACTCATATTTAACTTACTCAGGGTGCACATTTGCTTTAATGTACCACCCGTGCATCATAGTACACACACACACACACATACACGCACACGCGCACACACACACACACACCCACACACACACACACACACACGAGCGCACACACACACGAGTGGAAGCTCACAGCACAAGTTCAGTCAGTTCCAGTCAATCTAAGGTGTGGGCAATCGCTTTTTGTTCCTTTCAAGACAGTATCTGTGACACAGACGATGTGATCTCCTATCCTGCCTCCTATTGAACATCCTCCCCTGACCATTCATAATGACGGCTTACTCACTCCCTTTCTGATCCCCAGACTATGCCGCCGGCTGCTATGGTCCAGGTCGTCAGTCGTATGTTCCCGTATGTTTCGTATTAGCGGAGCTTTGTTTGATGAATGAGAATCATGGCGTTATGTGTTTCAGCAATCTGACATACTCAATGGAGACCTGTGACGCACACAGAGCTATCCACTGACGCCCTCAGCATACCCATGCCACCCTAGCCGGCCGCAGTCTGTACAAACATCTGCCCTCTGATGTGGTGGGTGATATATGTTTGCATACAGTAGAGGTTAGTGATCAGAGCTATCTGTAAACTATGGTTGTCCATTAGAAAACAAACTCTTTTAACAACTCACTGCCTGCAAGGTGATGCTATTGGCCTACTTATGTCAGCTGATTTGAACTGATGTCTGAACCTTTGCCCAAACGCTAAGAAGTTGATCCCTATATCAACGTGCAAAGAAATAAACCATTGTCAATCATAAAGCCAGACCTATTTCAATCCAAAAACATCTTAACCCCAGTTACATATGTGTGGACGTTACGGAGAGAAGACCTATGTGCCGCTGACAATCACAGGCCAAGATGGAAACAATATAAATTATAAAATTACAACAACAACAAAAATAAATTATAATTATAATAATACAGTAACTCTTACAGTAAGATACCTTGGCATATTGGTGACACCATCTGGCAATGAACAGTACTGCATTCTGTTTTTGAAAGACGTCACATTCTTTTGACTTCCAACAGTCCTTCCAATTAATTTTCCCAGTCATAGTAAGAATTTCAGAGGTAGATTTGTCAGTAGGAGAGAGGCATAAAAGAATTACCCTCTGTTATGTTCGGGTAGCTGCACTGGCGGGAAATGTAATCATCAAATCATGGGGGCAAAATATGGTTGTTGGTTTCATGGGGCTTGGAAAGACACATTACAATACAGCTTTAACATTTGAATACATTTAAAATCTTGATAAGCCACCGCCATTTCAAAGGTTGAGACTATTTGGGCTTCACTCTGCTATAGTGGGATAGCGTTACACCAGTTTAGACTACCTGACCCGGAGCTATCAACACGTTTGTAAGTAACCCTTGGTGTAACCCTCTTGTAGGCCTTGTAACCAAGCAACAGTGTGCGTGTGTGTGTGTATACGTGTGTGTGTGCGTGTGTGTGTGTGTCATAGGAAGTGCATGGCCAGCCAATGCCGTGTGCTATGTTAACCTGTCCAAGGGCAGCATAGCAATAACAAACACAAGATCACAGCAGAGTCACCTCTGACCTCTCACTTTCCACACAACAGGCTAGATCACTATCACAGTGACAGCCACAAAACCAAGCACATGCACACACACACACACACACACACACATATGCGCGTATATAAACAAACATGCACTGTCTCTCTGACTCTCTCTCTTACACACAAAAACGAATGCGCTCTCTCACACACGCACGCACACACACACACACACACCAAATGTTAGCTATACGCTAAATGTTAGTTATAGGCTAAATGCTAACAAGCCATTTACTGTAGCCTATTCCTGGGGTCTGGATTCGGGGACGAAACTTCCTCATTGGTGTCTGACAGTCAATGATTGACATTTGCTTTAAACATGCTGGCTCCGCCCCTTCACAAGGGGTCTACAAAGTGAAACCATCCTCCGCCCCTAACCGTTGTTTACCCACAAGGCCGTTCTTTTGTACATGTCTGAGGGGAACAAGAGAGAGTCGTGGTGAGATGTTTGTCGAGGGGAACAATCCAATGCATGGTAGGATGTGTGTGTGTGTTTTAACATAAATGCTTTTTATTCTCTTCCAGAGACAAAATAACTCTTCTGTGTGTGTGTGTGTGAGTGTGCTCCCTTATGACTTATTTAGTGAACATGTACAGTAGATGTATCAGCATACGTCTGTGTGTTATACATCTGCTAGTGTGTGTGTGTGTGTGTGTGTGTGCATGTGAATGCGTGGATGTACCATTGTGTGTGTGTGTGCACTGTATGTGCGTGTGTGTGTGTGTGCGTGACTGGGATGGACTTGGAGCCATATGTCGAGTTCATGTCACTCTTCCCTGCTTCAATTGGCAACAGCATCAGTAGCTATATACACAGTTGTGGCTCTGCCATGGCCAAGCTGGACACAGAGATAAGATCTCCGTCTCTCTCTTTCCATTCACGTCTACCTTGTTTCACCCCAGTCCCTGCTGCATACACAGACAGAGGCTATGGCTTTCAACCATATCGTTTTCCATTTCCTGCCAAGCATCAGCCAGCGCTTGACGTTAGTCTCTTAGGCGTGAGGCTAGAGACTGGTTTAAGTTGGGAGAAGCTTGTGTCTAGCTTGGTGGAACAACATAATGCTGTAGGTGATCAGTGTGAATTTATAGGATTTGAACAGGAGGTGACTTACTTCTGCTGTTGTTTTGGATTGAAACTATGTCCCACCCTGCCTAAGTGCTGAGTGGCTGGCGCTGATCTCTGCTCCTCCCCCTCCTGCTCATTGGCTCATAGTATATGCATAGCCTGCTGTTGAGGGTGTCATAATATGAACTTACATTAGCTACAGGGCATACATTTGGAGTTCTGCTTATGCCTTACTATTTAACAATGAGTCTTTAAGCTTTATCTTTACATATAGGAGTGTGATTTTCTGGTGAACTTCAGCATCCAATAATTTAATTAATTTGGCTGCTGTATATCAGGGAGGCAAAGTAACTGGAGACAAACATAGCATAAACATTTTACCTGCAGAACCTGATATTATTTGAGTGACTCACTGAAGTATTAGAGCTACTTTCTTTACCCGCCTGTCTCACTTATGGAGATATGGACATTAACATATTTAGTTGCCATAGGCCTATTCCTTAAAATAATTAATAGAACATATTATATTAGAATACCTGCAGCTCATCTTGCTGGAATGATGTGTGCTTGGATGAGAATATCTCTGGCTCAAGTAGGCCTGCCCCAAACACTCAATATACTTTCCAAAGCTCATTACGGGACCTCCGCTGTTTTGTTGCTAATGGGCCCTGATCAAATTCTATATGCGCCCCCCTCCTCCACCTCTTTCAAACGAGAGTTAAGTTTCTCTCTTTTTTCCACAGTGTTTATGTTATCATTTGTAAATCTTAACAGAAGTGGACTGCGCAGCACAAGGAGAACTCATACACAGTTTAATGAACTATTTACAGATAATTCGAACTGTCAAATACTTCTGGCCAATGACATAGTGCAGAGTGCTGAAGCTAACAACTGCCTTTCTCTTTCCAACATTCTCCCTCCTTGTTAAGTCAGACGGATTTAATTTCAGGTAAAAACTTCTTCTGAGAGAATGTCTGCCAGCGAGGGCCACGGGTTTTAACTATAGAGGAAAACAAGGACTCTTGACTCTCCTGCTCTAGGCTCCAAAGGGCCGAACCCCAAGGAGTCAAGATAGGCGTAAGAAGATTACTGTTGTTCCTGCCGTTATTACCTCAGCCAAGCCTATTATTTTGATTTATTTATTATTTATAAAATATGTCTAAAGGATAAATTATATGTTTTCAAAACCAAAACATGGCCTACCTTTAAAAATGTATCTAAATTAGGCTACCTGTAACGCCAACAAGAAAACCGAAAAAATGTTATATGATATGTTTGCCTTCCTCGTAGACTGCTATACTGTGTCTGCTATGCCTATGCCAATTATGTATTTATTTATTATATTGTATTTAATTGTGTGTTATTATAATATTTGACATTATATAATACTAATACTACTACTACTACTACTACTACTACTACTAATAATAATAATAATAATAATAATAATAATAATAATGTATGTATGCCATAAAACAAACATTTGAATAAGATAACTCGAAAGCTTCTGAGCAGAACACTGAAAAATAGTCTGGAGAGACTTTAATGGACTGCGAGTCATGACCTCTGTATGGAAGCAATTTGGAACAGGGCTGAACGAGCAACTGCCACCGTGTCTATTCGATTGTCGTTTAAAAGACAAATTAATCCTTAACGGAAACGAGATACATCCTTTCAAAGCAAGCCATTTAGACCACGAGTCCTCAATTATTCTATAACTCGGATCATGCTGCTACTTACAGACCAGCGGGCAGTGGCCAATAATATTATTAGCCTATGTATCTCTTATTGGATAAATAAGTATAGTTAACATGCCAGATAATGGCTATTTTAAGATTTAAAAAAAAGCTTCACACGTCAGCATACTCAACACGTCAACATTGCCTGCTTAGCCCTATATGCTCAGTTTAATTGATTCGTGCCATTCAAAGAATCTGGAAAATGAAATAGGTGCTCTTTAAAATATGTATTTATTTTGGTAACATTATGTTAAATGTCTTGTGAATCTGTACCTCGTTATGTTAGTTGTATACTTTTTTTTAATTAAAATTATATAAACCATGATCCTTTACACAAGTAATTTCGTGAAAAACTTGTCAAGTTAAAGTAAGACATTTACATGAAAGAATGTCCTTACAAACTATAATAATAATAATAATAATAATAATAATTATTATTATTATTATTATTATTATTATTATTATACTCATTATTATTGCTATTGTTATTATAATTATAGTTATAATTTTAAGTAATTTTAGACGGAATGTTTTAAAGTATTATCATTAAAAAGTAGGGTTAGGTTTAGGGTTAGTACTGGTAAATACTGGTAAAGGCAAAATAATTTACAATTATAATAATTACTAAATGGGCCCTGCAGTTTATATAACATTTCATTGCCAGCTTTTTTAAATTCGTTTATTTATTCCACACATATCTAATGTGTTTATTTTTAGGAGGCCTATACGTCTAAATGACCGCCTCTGTATGTCATATGAATGCAGCCCCAGTTGGGCCTATTTTGGCATATCTTGACCATATAGGCTGTCATGGCACAGCATATTAACACTCATCCGAATAACTCATGTAAACCATTCCTGAATTAAAATTGCAGATATAAACAAGTTGGATACGTATCGCTTTCAGTTACGAAGTTTTTTGAGAACGTATAGGCTACAGTTTTATTTGAGTGTTTCATATAAATATTATCCAGCGGTGTTTTGCACTTTGTCAGTACATGCACTGGCTGTAGTTTATCCTGCCATCATACTTTTACTTTCTACTCTTCGCCACTGAGCCGCGCTGTTTACACAAACCGTGGACTCGCTCGTCTTGCAACACTTGTAAAGGAAACAATATGAACCCCTTATTACAATATCTTCGTTATGAGCAAAACTATACTGGAAATAATATATATATAGGTCCGCAATATTTAGGCTTTATTGTCTTCACTGGATTAGCAAGTGACAATATTTCTATTTGTACCCAAGACTTAACCCCTACGGTTATTAGTGCTTCATATTGTTGATACATGCCAGATGCATTTTTCTCTAAATTATTATGCTGACTTCTTGAATTTTAAATGAGCGTTGTCCCGGAGGTCGGCTCTGCGTAAAATCACAGGATCACTTGCTATAAATGGGCCTGGCCCTTCAATGTGAAATAAATAAAAGCATTCTAATTTGGAAGCTGCGGTGACGCAGGAGCCCCTTAGGTGCAGACAGATGACATACAGAGGCCGGGCAGACCCCATCACCAAGCCCGCTTAGTGTCTGGGAACTGGCCCCCCATCTTCAAGTTCCCATTGACATAGTACAATGCACGCGCGGATATCTTATTGACTTACCTGCAGATATTTTGTGCTAGATATTTCGAGCTGCCTCACAATTGCTATGCTGTTGTACAAACGCTTTAAGGAGACAACACATCATTTCAATTATTCACAGCAGACAACGGCATTTGTTCTGCACCGGGTTATTGGATGAATCAATATTTTATTCGTTTCACGGCATTCTGAAGCTTTCCGCTTATTTGAGCTCATGAGCCAAGGTTACCGGCGCGTCGTGGACCTCCAGGCATTTCCCCAAGATATGAAAAATAGACAGCGCAACGAAACAGTAGAGTAGAGTGAATATTCCCTGACAGACCTTCAATTATTCACAACGCCTGCTGTGCCCAAATAGCAAGGAATTGATGTGCACGACTATGTCAAATGCACATGATGCAGATATAGCAAAACAATCCATTGAATAGTCAAATTATGCTCATACAGTGCAAGATCCGCGCCATTATTGCCCATGAGGTGATGAATGTGTATACCTGAGGCAATATATGTTATCCCATCTCTTAAACAAATTTTATAGATAGATAAATATTTAAATTAAAATATTATTTCTGCTCTAAATAAATAAATAAACGATTAAAAACGACATGCATTTTGTTCTTTATTAAATGCAAATATGCTTGCGTTTTAGGAATGTGAAATTGTAATTCTGCTATACGTAATATAGGCCTATTAGCCTATATTAGTTGAAAAAAAAGTTGAAAAATTCCAGAGCAAAAATCTATATACACCTTTTTAGGTGTCATTTGCCAGGAACCACATTAAATTATGTTTTACCTAATTTAATTGTCAAACAATTATCTTCAAACT
>JAODTR010004039.1:0-12352 GCA_025399935.1 Amblyopsis rosae | reverse complement strand
TGTCGAGATTTGATGACGTGGCATCCTTGAAATCCAGCCGCTAAGGATCCTTCCTTGACATTGAGAAACACCCGTTGTGTTTTGCATACATTTTTTTTAAAGACGAAAGAAGAAGTAACTTTGCACCGGAAGTATATATTCCTTTTCCGCAGCGGTTACGGTGCCTGAAACACGAGTGTTCACCCTTTCTCTTTTAACGGGACATAACACACGTTTGAGGATTGAGTTGAAACACCTGGGCTACGAAAATGGTATGTATGCTATCCTGTTGAAGAAGCTTGCATATACCCGAGGACCTCAGATATATTTTACATACCACTGTGAGTTCCTGGTGACATCTCGGCAAACGTTGGCTAACTCGTTAGCTTTTTTATTAGATGTTTGCTCCCCGGCCTGGTTTCTCATACTAAGACACGTTATCTTTAAACATGTATTTTTCTCCGCAGAAACCCATCCTTCTCCAGGGCCACGAGAGGTCCATCACCCAGATAAAGTACAACAGGGAAGGAGACCTGCTGTTTTCAGTTGCTAAAGATACGGTAAATTCGCAGATTAATATAAAACGTAGTATTGCAAAATACGTACATTTACATATGTTTTCTAATTAGGTTAGAACATTACCGGTAGTGTGAACTTGATTGTGGTTTGTATACAATTCAAATATATTAGTCGTATGTTGTTTTTGTTTACAGGTAACCAATGTATGGTACTCTGTCAACGGGGAGAGGCTTGGCACATATAATGGTCACACTGGAGCTGTGTGGTGTGTCGACTGTGACTGTATCCTATTCATGATTTTGGATGATGATGATGATGATGATAAATCTTTGGATGACCATTTTATCTGCACTACACCAGAATTTGTTAAACAGAAATTGTATTAACTCATACTCTCAGGGGACACAAAAAACGTGTTGACAGGTTCTGCTGATAATAGCTGCCGGCTGTGGGACTGTGAAACAGGTATTTTGACATCACTGACCACATTTGCATGGTCAGATATGTACTATTCAGAATTGACCTCATGAATCTGAATAATTGTAAATTGTGCATGTAATAATACAGTAACTATTTACTCTGCTATTCAGGTAAACAGCTAGCCCTGCTCCAGACCAGCTCCGCTGTCAGAACGTGTGGCTTTGACTTCAGCGGAAACATCATCATGTTTTCCACAGACAAGCAGATGGGTTACCAGTGCTACCTGAACTTCTTTGACCTGAGGGACCCTCAGCAGATTGGTTAGCACCTGTTGTGAACATTAATTATTCAATACTAACAGAAGAAGTGTGTCTAATAAGAAGAATATAATTTTCCATAACACCTCACAATGCTTACCTCAGAATTGCATCCACCCCCACCCCCACCAGTTAGTTTCATTAGTGATACTGATTTATATTTTATTAAAAAAATAACCCCATCCCGTGTTCTGATACCACGCTGATATCAAAAGCTTCAGTTAATAGTAATAAATCATTAGATTTTTGTGATGTACTGTGTAAGTACTATGTATGTGGGAATCTTTATGTATTTTACCTTTTGTCTAAAAAGCTGATGTCATAATTTTTGGGAAGACAAACATGTGCATTCCACACTTATACAAATTGTGCAATTAAATTGTTTACCCCCCCTTCCCCGTGCGCACGCAGCTAGGAAAATTACAAAAAACGTATTCTTTAAATGTAGATTTGTTAGACTGACCGACAAGAGAAACCAGTCAGTGTGTTTCCTTTCTCTTTCTGTAGAGGACAACCAGCCCTACCAGTCTATCCCCTGCAGTGATTCAAAGATCACCAGTGCTGTGTGGGGTCCCCTGGGTGAGTTTGTCATTGCCGGCCATGAGAATGGAGAGATCAACCAGTTCAGCGCTAAGGTGTGCACCTGTCCTATCTCTCATTGCACAACAGTCTTAGTATTAGGTACATACTGTGTTTAGTATAATCTAAGATTGTTTCAAACATAATCAGTTTTTGTATTTTACATGGCTCTTTGCACGTGAAGGTGCTTAGATGTTTGCCTGACGTGTATTCTGTGTGGTCAGTCCGGAGAGATCGTGAAGAAGGCTAAGGAGCACACTAAGCAGATCAACGACATCCAGACATCGGTGGATCTCACCATGTTCATCACTGCCTCTAAAGACAACTCTGCCAAGGTACCACTTGCCTAGAATGGCTGCCTCAAACAACCGTCCTCTTCTCACTAGTGTTAACCGTAGACTGTATGTAATGGATAAACCCTCCGTGATGTCACCCATAGGTTTTTTCCAGGAACAGGTTTGAAGACCGCATTGTGCCTATAGCATCCAGCTGCAGCCATGGCCTGTGGCTAAGAGCCATACGTAAGAACTATAGACATCGGCAGTAAAAACATAATGTGGAGAACTAATAAGCTTTGCGTTCATTGTGCTCGAGTGTGCCCTGAGTGTGGCACGAGCTATACTGAATATCAGTATGCCTCTGGTTTTCTTTGTCTTTGGCAATCAGTCGCAACAGCACAACCTTGCATGTGAAATTCCTTTTAACAGTTATGCAAGTGTCATTTATTTAAGAGTAGGTATAAAAAAAGGACAACATTTAAAAAAAAAAATTTATATTTGGCTGAGCCAACACGCACAAACATTTATTGCAGCTCTAGATGATATTTGTCTTTTTTTTCCCGACTTCGTCTTCACCCAGCGACATATGTAAATATTTGAGGTGCGGAGTTTATTACAATCCATGATAATGATCAGTAATTCATTATTGGTTTTTAGATATGATCTGTATGATTAGTCTAAGCGTCAAATTCTATAAAGGTTGTAGCCTATACAATATTCTAAGCATGAAGGTAGCAGCAAACAACAATTTTCTATCTAAGACATAGTATAACTAAATTGTGACCTGAGCAGAAAATTACATCACACTCCTTTGTGCTTATCTATTTTGATGTCTGTGTGTGTGTGTGTGTGTGTGTGTGTGTGTGTGTGTGTGTGTGTGTGTTGGGCCCACATATCACGCTGGTGCTCTAAGTGTGACATCTAGGGCCCTATCTTACACCCGATGCAATGCAGAGCAAAGTGGGAACGCAAGTGTCTTTGCTAGTTTCAGACCAACGCGTTGTAATTTTCCCACCCAGTGCTTACATTGTCTAAATAGCAAATGCATTTGCGGCCATTTGCGCGCCTGTGGGTGTATTGGTCTAAACTTGAGGTATGGTCTAGCACATTGCTGGCACATTATCTTGAGGCAGTGGAAAACGATTGAACAGAAAAAACCTTGTCTAAAGTCAGCGCAAAGCGCATTATCACAATACAATATAGTATTGGCTATGGCAGGTGGACAATGTGTGTACACTCTGCTTGTTGTTACACATACAGGGACGTACAGGAGCGCACATATGAAAAAGTTTTAAAAGGATTAGTGATTCTAATGACTGGGTTGTTATCAGGCTTCTAACGACTCATTCATTAGAATCAGGTGTATTGGAGCAGGGAAACGTCTAAAACATGCAGGGCAGGAGCCCTGCAGGACTGGAATTGAATAGCTCTGGCCTAGATGGTCTGCTCCAGTGTTGTCACAAACCCGCCATTATATCAATCCACCTGTGATGCAAGCGCAACCTGGGTTGTTAGCAATGTGAGATGAAACTCTGATTGGTTTATCGTATGTTATACCCAAAACACACCCATGAATAATGAAGAGAGTAAAGGCCTCAACATACTTGCCGTGTTTGGTAACGCGTGGCCATTCGCCATCGGCACGCATGGGACATGCCTGCCTCGAGCACTACATACTCAACGCGAATTTGTGGCGTAGTGATAATCTCCAAAACGAAAGGTTAAACTGTTACAGTTTATACATATGTTTTGTGGCATTTTCACAGAGAAAGGGCAAGCCTACTGTTGGTTTGCCCGCTGAAGAAAAGCATAGTTAGGAGCATATTCTACATGGCCTACATAGTTGTTGTAAATAAAGTGTCTCATTGTCTTTATAGTTGAATCAGACTGGATATTATAGTAGGACAATGTTGAAACTATTTTAATAAACTTCTGCTCTTGATAAATGCACATAACCTACAGACGTGACATGTCAATTTTAGAACACAGCATTGGTGTAATTTAGAGATTAGCTGGAATATTTATTATTTTAAATGTTTTGTGTGTGCTTATTATTGACTTTAGAAAGCAATTTTCATTATTGGCAGGTTAGCTAGCTGGCAGTCCTGGTTGTACTGAGCACATTCTGCACTTAAGGTAATCAGGCCTGGGACTGCCTCCTAGTGAATGTAGATTTTAAATATCTGTTTAGACATAAAGTACGCAGTGGAGAAATACTTGAAATGTTGCTTGTGTATAATTTGCATACGCACAGAACTGGAGTATAAGTGGGCATTTATTCCTCCCAGTGTTGTCCCACAATCATTCATAAATAGACAATGCTAAATGGCACATACATATGAAAATGTTTAAGGAGTTTTGTTGGCCTTGCATTTATGGGGAAATTGAGATGTAGAGAGATTGGAGTGCTCCCCACCGAGGTTTAGCATAAAGGCCTGCTGTTTGGGAGTCTCGCCCACTCAGAGCCATATCAAAAGAAATTCGAATGGCAAGTTGGCAACAATATATTTGTCGGCAACAGTAAGCAGTGTTGGCTTTACACTGAGAACTGTTTCCATAGTGAAAATAAAGATCCCATTTAAAACTCTATGCCGAAAGCATTGTTGCGACAATCCCAGTATATGACAACGTAAAAACAGGTTAAAAAACAAGTTGCTAAATATGGGAAGATCTGTAATAGTGTCCTATAAATATCACAACTAGGGCTGCACGAGTTGACCTAAAATCCAAATCCCGATTAATTGAACATTGTACCCCGATTACGATTCATAAACTATTTTTTTTTTGCCTTTTGTTTTGAGTTCTGCTCCATGATGCTTCCATTGAGCTGACTAGATGGGCGGAAATACATGAATACACCACAGAACTATGTCAAGTTTATTTATAAAGCACTTTTAAAACACCGTATTTGACCAAAGTGCTTCACAGGAGAAGGTATAAAAACTACTAAGTTTCAAAGAAAGCAAATGACAAAATTAAATACAACACCACAGAATAAAATATCAGATGCCAAACTCAAGTGGGAGCAAAATCCAGATTGAAAAAATGGGTTTTTAGCAACTACTTAAAATAACATAAATTCTGTGCAAATAGAATATGCAATGGTAGGCTATTCCAGAGGATCGGGCTCTGTCCCCTTTAGTTTTGAGCTTGGCTCTTGGGACACCCAGTAGGAACCGGTTAGTTGACCTCAGTAATCGTACTGAAGAATTAACTTTTCTACATTGGTGGAGTTCTAACTTAAGAATAACATTTTCTACAAATTGTAGACATTTTTGTCTACTGTGATATTTTAGAACCATTATTCCAGAAATTGTATTTCTGTAGAAATGTCTCCTTGAAAGAGATGACTTGACATCGCTTTATCTTAGAAGGTTACCATGAAGGGAGGCGGCGCCCCTAAAGTTGACTATTTGCTTCAAATTTGGAATACTGTAAAAGACCTACGATACATATTGCATTTTTAGAAAGCCCACCTTGCTATATAATGCATTCATTAAGTTGTCTGTCACGCATTAGGTGTCTGCTTTGATAAATGTTTGACACCACCTGAGCTGCCATGTTACGAGCCATTGACGTGAAGTGTAGTTCTGATTTATGGCTGTCGCGGTTGATACTAATGGTGGTTACAATAATAACAGCAGCGTTTCTATGCTGCTCATTGCTGCTGGGATTGTCACGAGTGTCCGGGTCTGGACAAATAGGCTTATCTATAAAACACGCTTCCTCCTATCTACGTTGCGCTTGATTGAACAGGATTTTTAAAAATCGAAAAAAAAACTACATAGGAAAATTACGTCTGTTAGATATTCTGACTTTCTGTTTCGATTCATTTTGGTTAATCGCGCAGCCCTAACTAGGGCTGTGTATTGGCAAGAATCTGGTGATACTATACGTATCATGATGTAGGGGCTACAGTCCGATATATTGCATTTTCTTATTTGCAAAAAACTGTCATAGCATTGTGTGCGGTGCTGCTACAAAAAAACAAACACTTATGTAAACTTGCTCAGGGACTTCAGATGGAAATTTGATCTGGTAACGAGCATATTTCCTCTCTTTTGAGGTTAATGTAATTTATACATTGTCCCATCCCCGGTGGTGATGTGTGTTTTAAACTTTGTTTTTAAATCTGGGAAAGGGCATTATTCCATTATCTTTCCATCGGGTGTCGCTGATATGCGTTTCTTAAAAACTGTTAGCTCACGGGTGAAAGGATCAGTAGAACTGCAAATCTTTTTCCGCATATCTATTTATAAAATTAAATCCTGAAATTTGCGGTGAAAGATGCCTACACACATTTCACCCCAGTTAACACCACTTTTTTGTGCTTGGCAACCTTTATAAATGAGACCCCTGGGCTCTTATGGCGCAAACGTGATGTTCATGTATTTTGCCAGGTAGCGTTGTAGGCCTGCAGATAAAACCTAATTGATTATAAGACTAAGTATGAATCTACCTCACCAATTTTTCTCTGATCATGCTACTGCATGTTGATAGTCTCAGCTCTCTGCGGGCAGGGCTAGAGGTGTGCGATATATCGAATAATCTGATGTATTGCCGAATACATGCGATGCAGACAATTACTGATACAGTAATTAAATAAGCCTTGTTTAGCAAGGCTACTGCTCACTCATTTTGCTGTAGCCTGCTGTGGCTCCAGAGACATTAAACATTAGACTGTCTGCGCCAGTGTTATGGCCCTTTTTTTTATTAGATTTTTTAATTGAAATTAGAAATCTGTATTACTATATTGCATTTGCTATACAGGCTTAAATTTCCGAGGCGGATTCGGGTAGTTGATTGCATATTTTTGCGGGTCGAGCGGTGCGGGTAGTCTCTCATAACGGGTCGATATCACTAGTGTATCACCATTCAGCCCAAAAATATCGGTATGACTTTTGATCCATATCCATATGTATATATATGTGTGTGTGTGTGTGTATTAAAAAAATGAATGAGCTGGGGGCTTTGAGGCTAGGCTATTTGCAATTAACCTGGGAAATCTCCCTCTTTTTCATAGCCAAATGTTGGCAGGTATGTATAGAGTATAATATGAAATGATGGATGCTTTTCTATCATCATATGATATAACGCACAGCCCTGAAAGTCTACAAGATGAATAACATTTCACAGAACATTGAAACATTTAGACCTTTCTTCCCCGCAGCTTTTTGACTCAGCATCTCTGGACCACATCAAAACCTTCAAGACAGAAAGACCTGTCAATTCTGCTGCCATCTCGCCCATTATGGACCATGTAAGCACACACAGATGTAATAAATATACAGCTTGTAATAGGACTGATGTATGCTTTATGCTCAAAAGGTTTTATTTGATTTAAAGTACCAGACGTTACCAGCACTTGATGGAACAGATGCTGTATTGGTTGATGCAGAAATACAGCCAATCAAGAGGTCCATCTCTTCTTCTGTGGTCCTGTGAAAGAGGTTCTTTCACAGGACCGCTTTACTATAATCTTAATACAGTTCGAGTTTTCTTCAGGTGGTGATGGGAGGTGGACAAGAGGCTATGGAGGTCACCACAACCTCCACCAGGATTGGCAAGTTTGAGGCCAGGTAAGGACTAGGCGTGTTGCAATATATATTTTATTTTTATTTGTATTTAGGTATTCAGGTGCACAATGGTACAGGGCCTTTTGTTACCATGTTTTGTGCCTCATGATGCACCTAGTGGCCTTACGTGAGGCACCATTATGAATATCTAGAGATGTTCTTGCCTAGTGTTGTGGAAGAATTGAGATAGCGTTATTAAAATTGTGAATGTTCAATGTGGTTCATATTACAATCAATGTAAATTGCTTTGTGTGAAAGTGTCTGCTAAATTTCTTGGGCTATGTTAATCTTCTTCATCCCACACTCAGATTTTTCCATGCAGCCTATGAAGAGGAGTTTGGCAGGGTAAAGGGTCATTTTGGCCCCATCAACTGTGTGGCATTCCATCCAGATGGCAAAAGGTAAAGTAAAATAAACGTATTGTCCGATAACAGGCCATGTTGCAACAGAATGTGCCGATTTAATATTCTGATGTCCATTCCAGCTATATAATCCTGTACTGATGTATTTGGTCCACAGCTACAGCAGTGGAGGAGAGGATGGATATGTCAGAATTCACTACTTTGACTCTCATTACTTTGAATTCGAGTTGGAGGCGTAAGAGCCAGCTTGCCCAAAACCCACATGCAAGTACCATAATCAAGAAAGCAGGGTGCCATTGTCCGCTCATGGACAAAGGCCACATACAATATTTGCCTTGTACAGTGTATGGAGCTATATTACCTGTGGTAATATAGATAACATGGATACTTGTTTTGGGCTTTAACATTCATTTCTTGGACCCCTTAATCTATCAATTGACTTTAAGCAAGCATCAATTCAGAATCTGAGTTAAGGTCTTGTGTTCAATAAAATATTCAAGTTTAATGTGTAATGTTTTCCAGTCACATTAAATTCAATAAGAAAAGACTTCAGTTCTTTATTTTAATAACAAATCAGTTAAAAAGCACATAGCACAAAGATACAATTTCAAATAACCAATGTCTGGCTCACTCTTTATGAACAGTAAAAAAAACTAAAACAAGCCACCTCCAAACACGAACCAGTATATTATAACTTTAAGGAACTGAATGTGGACTCATGATATAAATAAATTACTGAACAGGGTTCAAGTACAGGACCGCTCATCAGTTGGCATTGGGGAAGAATAGTATACATGCACAGACCCCAACATGCATTTACTGATAAATTAGCACAAGCCAAACATCTGCTGGCTGCTCTAGCAGTCTCAAATGTTAAACGTAAAAGCTAACGTGCCATTTAAGCTCTGTACTTTACATCTCTACAGTGTCTTTAAGTGAGCTTTGTAGCCTTGATTTAAAATAAATTGTCCTACTGCGAGTAACCTACATTTCAGACCATTATTCAGGTAGATATCTGCTTGTCAAGGAAACTGGGCTCAAATAGGAATAATTGTAAGAATTTTTTTTTTAAACAGCTCATTGTCCCAAGTGGTACTAGGAAATGTTTCAATTAGAAAAGCATAAATAAGAAAACAATTGACTGGCATAAACTATATGTAGTCACTCACCAGCTACCGTAATCTTATGTAAGAAGCCCCACCTGCCCTGTGGTACTTCTGAGATAAACAAAGCAAGACAGCTGCTATTTAAGATTCGTCAGTACAAAGGAAGTCGGTCCATCACTGCACCACAAGAACATGGAGACGGGCTTCTGAACAGCAGCAGCCTTTCTTGAGCGACTTCAAGTTTTCACCTCCTCTTTTGGTATTCATCATAATAGGAAAGTATGATCATTTCATTAATCAATACAGACTGACAATTATGGTGCCAAATTGTACTCCACTGCTTAACCAACAGCGACATGACTTCCACAAATCTTAAGTTCTAACTTCTTACCCTGATGTGTCCATCTTCTCTTCCTCCTTCTCTTCTTTCACTTCTAGGAAACACATGGCTATTATAATCCACATTGGCCAAAGGTTTAGACTTCCTCTGATAAATAGGAATATATATATATAAACATATGTATTCCCACTGCCACTTAAGTCAGGCCATAAGAGCAGATGACTGGTGGTGTTATGGTTTGTTTCCTTACATCTGTTAAACACATTTCTGCCAAATTTGGTGATGAGGACTCTGCTGTAATTTATTTATGTTACTTGCACCTATAGCACCCAGCACATCATCTTATATTCGTTGTCTTATATTTTCATAATTACTATTATCTTTTTACAACCCTTCCTATATGGTAGCATTAGATTTTATATGTGATGTCTGTTTTGTATGTCATACTTGCTGCAGAACAAATTGCCCCATGGGGACAAATAAAAGTGTTGTCTATGCTAAATCTAGTTAATCTATGCTGATATGTCTGTCATATTTTTGTAGGCCTCACCTTTCTTCTCGTCCCCTTCCTTCTCTTCCTCCTCCTTCACTCGCTTTGCCTTCTTGTGATTGGCTGCATTCCGCCGGGCTCCGCATCACAACAGTGATGCCGAACTGCATACGCAGGCACAGAAATTGCTTGGCTGTAAAAACTTTGAGCCAGTAGGGGTTTTAGTAAAGAACACTCACTAAAGCGGATTGAAAATTAAGACAAAATTTACTGGTAGCAGGAAAGCGGGAAGAGAAAAAACAAAAACATTCCATGTTCAAATTAAATAAAACCAGAAATGAGGTGTTGAGAGCTGGTATGTGAGCACAGTGCACACCACACCAAACAGCTAAGAGAGGTGTTTCCTGCTATATGGGCCCAGCAGAGATGAAAGGCTCCACAGGTAGAGTGTTGACGTGTCTTACTGGAGACGCGCTTGTGTGAGTCTTCCTCATCCTCATCCCCACTGTCGGGGTGTGGGGCGTCTTCGGCAATGGCCTGCATTTGGACAACGGGGGTGTGCGGCAGCATGCGCAGGTTCTCAAAAAGGCGCTGCTTGATCTTCTCCAGGTACTCATTGGTGTTCTGGTTGGTCATGTTGGAAGGGCTGATGTGCAGCTTGAAGTCAGGCCCGAAGTACTCAAAGTAGTCGTTGTAGGACAGCTCGTTGGGGATGGAGCAGTCCAGGGCCACAGCTGTCTCGAAGGTCCAGCAGCGTGCCACGTTACGGATGGTGTAGCCCCCGCCGCCCAGCATCAGCAGGGGTAAGTTGAAGCTCTTCCTGTACTCCACACACTTGACATGGCCTAGAGTGGAGCCCACATTATTGTTAATAGAGCTTAAGCTATCCATTATTTTAGTAATCAAATTGTTGTCAGATTATTCCCTTGAGTAATCTAATAATACTTTTGTTATATTAAATGAGCAATGTACCGTACTGGTCCGAATATAAGACGACCCCCCCCCCCCTTTTCAAGAATAATTTTTGGAAAGACACTTTTTGAAGACCAAATGTTTGAATAAAGAAAATAATTTGTCAAACATTAATTATACTAAAAATACATTATATAAAACTTGCTGTACCCTTTTTGAACATTCTTCTACACCATCCAGCTAGCTTTGAAATCGGTGGCTACATTTAGCTCTTTGGCGATTTACAATGCCTTAAGTTGAATGACCGTTTTTCATTCACATATTTACACAATCCCCTGTCAATCTCTTGGCCGCTTTTGGGAACACGGTAAGACTGCATTTCTAAATCGGTCTTTTTAGCGCTCTCCATCTGAACATTGCATTTAGTGACACCATATTTCTTGGCTGCTTGAGTTGTTTGATGACTGCTGCAGTAATCATGATTTTAAAATTAGCATCGTAACTCCTCCTCAGATGTTTAATTTGATCTACTTTATAATAATAATGCTTTATATTATATTATATTCTGTGAACAACTGGTAACCAATGTAGTGATTTAAAAAATATTGGAGTAACGTGGTCTCTTTTCTTGGTTTTGGTTAGAATTCTAGCTGCAGCATTTTGAACAAGTTGCATCTTTATAAATAACTTTTTTTTGGAATACCAGCAAAGAGTGCATTACAATAGTCTAGCATACTATAGATAAAAGCATGTATAAGCTTTTCTAAATCTGTTTGGGATACTAAACACTTAATTTTATATATATATATTTCTAAAATGATAAAATTCCATTTTGGTGACTGCATTACCATGGTCATTAAAAGTAAGATCCGAGTCTATTAAAACACCAAGATTACGAAATTGGTTGTTCGATTTTAGTGCTTGATATTAAAGGTGTTAAATAATATTTCTCTTATCTTTGTTAACAAACACAATAATTTCTGTTGTGTTCTGATTTAACAGAAGAACGTTTTGGTTCATCCAATTATTTATACGGTCATAACACTGACTGTGAATCTATTGGACTATAGTTTATATAGTTCATGGACAGGATATCGAGGCGTAGTCGTGGTGGGGAGGGGTTGCGGTTCTTGTGACCTGAGGATCTCATCACTGCTTTTTGCAGATGATGTGGTCCTGATAGCATCATCGGTCTGTGACCTCCAGCACTCAATGGATCGGTTCGCAGCCGAGTGTGAAACGGCTGGGATGAGGATTTGTACCGCAAAATCTGAGGCCATGGTTCACAGCAGGAAACCGATGGATTGCCTACTCCGGGTAGGGAATGAGTCCTTACCCCAAGTGAAGGAGTTCAAGTACCTCTAGGTCTTGTTCGCGAGTGAGTGGACATTGGGGCGGGAGATTGGCTGGAGAATTGGAGCAGCGGGAGCGGTATTGCAATCACTTTACCGCACCGTTGTGACGAAAAGAGAGC
>JAODTR010004038.1:0-12353 GCA_025399935.1 Amblyopsis rosae | reverse complement strand
GTTTGTGAGAGGTAAGATGTTTTCAATGGTATGTATGAGAGGTGAGTTTGAATTATGGCCTACACGGCCCCCCATACGTGAGACTAATGAGTAACGTGGCTATTGTTGTCAAATTGTTACTGTTGTACACATTGCGTGCGCGTGTGTGTGTGTGTGTGTGTGTGCGCGCGCGCGTGCGTGTGTGTGTGTGCGCGCGTGCGTGTGTGTGCGTGCGTCTCAGGGAGTACCGGGCCCAGTTCGAGGCCAAGGGCATCTGGTACGAGCACAGGCTGATTGACGACATGGTGGCCCAGGCCATGAAGTCGGAGGGGGGGTTCATCTGGGCCTGTAAGAACTACGACGGGGACGTCCAGTCCGACTCCGTGGCCCAGGGTGAGCATGTGCTACCAGCTGTGCCTCAGCGGATACATCCACTGTATACATACATATATAAATACACTGTATACATACATGCACTGTATACATGCATACATACACTGTATACATACATACATACATACATACATACATACATACATACATACATACATACATACATACACTGTATACATGCGTACATACACTGTATACATGCGTACATACATACATACATACATACATGCATACATACACTGTATACATGCATACATACACTGTATACATCATACATACTGTATATAGTCCTTATAGGCACATCTCGCCACTCGGCAACGATCTTTTAACTTCCGGACTATTATTTAGGAAGTACTCAATGGCGTTAATAGGGAGAGAGCCATAACCGCTCTTTCAGTGATCATTGGGGCATAAGAATTGCACGTATATGACCGCGAGTCAAGTCTGATAATTAACATCTTTACACGTTTGGTGATGTTGCCCCAAAATAAGGCTTAAAAAGCATGTTATCGCAGTTTGAAATTCCACTACGCGTGCGCAAGATTTCACGACACCCAATTGGCTTAAAAGGTTATCTGTTCTGCAATTATAAAGCAGGCGATTGGCTCTTCTGGGGGAGAGGCGGGACATGTTCTTCCATCTAGGGCTGAAACGATTTATCAACAAACTCGATTACAAAAAATTCTCGATGCAAATGACTTTCATTGAAGCTTTGTTTAATTTATATATACACTGCTCAAAAAAATAAAGGGAACACTAAGATAACACATCCTACATCTGAATGAACTAATCATATGTACATATAGTACATTATATATATATATATATATATATATATATATATATATATATATACACAGTACATATATAGTGTATAGGGCTGTATATAAGGGCTGTATACAGTACATGTGTAGTATACATACTGTATGTTATATAGTATATACTTACTGTGTCTCTAGGCTACGGCTCTCTGGGCATGATGACCAGTGTCCTGATCTGCCCTGACGGCCGCACCGTGGAGTCAGAGGCCGCCCACGGCACCGTGACACGTCACTACAGGCAGCACCAGCAGGGCAAGGAGACCTCCACCAACCCCATCGGTGAGACCCACACACACACACACACACAGGAGACCTCCACCAACCCCATCGGTGAGACCCACACACACACACACACAGGAAATGTCCGCCAACCCCATCGGTGAGACACACACACACACACAGCATATGTCCACCAACCCCATCGGTGAGACACACACAGCATATGTCCACCAACCCCATCGGTGTGACACACACACACACACACACACAGGAAATGTCCACCAACCCCATCGGTGAGACACACACACACACAGCATATGTCCACCAACCCCATCGGTGAGAGACACACACACACACACACACACACATGAAATGTCCACCAACCCCATCGGTGAGAGACACACACACACAGCATATGTCCACCAACCCCATCGGTGAGACACACACACACACACACACAGGAAATGTCCACCAACCCCATCGGTGAGACACGCACACACACACACACACACACACACAGCATATGTCCACCAACCCCATCGGTGAGAGTTCTGTAGCAAGCAATCTGTGAATTTCCTATAGCTAATATTTTACAAAACCTATGCAGGTTTAATCTATAACCTGCTTTGTGACACCCACTGGTGGTTCACGCATAATGGCCCTAATATTATTTTATAGTAAATTAATATGGTATGGACTAGTAGCAGAATACATCCGACAAAGTAATGTATAACATTCTGCAGAGCTCGTCAAGTAATTTTATGTTGTATTTTTTAAAATGTTTGATGTATAGGGCGGGCCGGGTGGAATGTCTCAAAGGGCCGCACCCGGGCTTGACTTTGCCCAGGTCTGGCCTAGAGCGTCCTTGAGGTGCCTGAGAGTGAGTTTTACGTAACTTATCGCTCAGCCACCATTACCTGTGTGTGTGTGTGTGTGTGCATGTGCGCGCCCCGCAGCCTCCATCTTTGCCTGGACTCGAGGGCTGCTCCACCGGGCCAAGCTGGACAACAACGCAGCCCTGCGGACATTTGCAGAGGCGCTGGAGGCGGTCTGCATTGAGACCATTGAGGCTGGCTTCATGACCAAAGACCTCGCCATCTGCATCAAAGGTCTGCCCAAGTGAGTACCCCCTAGGCTGGAGGTGGAGTTAGCGCTTGTAGGTTTCATTCGTATCGCGCCGCTAGAGGTGAAATTCTTGGACCGGCGCCAAGACGGACGAAAGCGAAAGCATTTGCCAAGAATGTTTTCATTAATCAAGTTCGTTATCGGCTGTGTGCGTGTGCTCGTGCGCGTGCGTGTGTCAAGTCCTCCTCGAGGTCCGGTAGCTGCCTGTTCTTTGTGCACGTTTTTAAAAAAAAAAAAAAAAAAAAAAAGAATCTGGTGTTTCTACACAGCCCTGGCTCTGTAAATAGTAATGCAAACAATGTGGTGCAGACCGCACCACAGAACACTGGGGTGGAGCTTCCCTGTGGCATTAAAGGGAGATGCAGTTTTGTTTTGCTACATTTTGAAAAACAACGGTCTTTGTCGAGAATAGCTGACTCCACCTTTGAAATAGTGTTAAATTACCTTATTCACACGGCAGCCGTCTTCCTCTGAGGTCACGCTCAGGGTGGGAAATCCCCAGGGAAGCGCTCAAACGTCAGCTTGTTTTCGCTACTCTCAGCTGTGGTCAGAATTAGATTTTCCCACCGTGAGCGCGACGTCAGAGGAAGATGGCTGCCGTGTGAATAAGACATTGTATTGTAATTGTAATGCCCCTTTACAGATAGTATGCAGATATCTTACTTGTTGACTCGCTGTGCGCGTGTGTGTTTGGTTTGGCATGTGCGTGTGCGTGTGTTTTTCAATAGGGAAATGTGCAGCAGTCATTAATTACAGGATGTCCTATAGAAAAGAACAAATGAACCCTAGCCATAGTTCAGGCAGGCCACAAATAATCTCAATCATCTGCTGATCACCACCATCTCGTTGCCAGATGATCTCAGTGACCAGACTGCTCAGCTTGTCACGGAAAAGTGTATTATTGGCCAAACTAGTCAGGGCGCTTATTTCAACGTCCTTAGCCTACACCCTTTCTTGGCGTTTTGTCCGTGAACATTTCTGCAACACACCTCCTCCCCACCTCCTCCTCCTCTCATGCTGTGTCTGACATACTCAACGTCACGGTGTTGTCACTGATGCGTGTTCTGTTCTGTACCCCGTGGGGGGTCTTAATGCTGCTCTCCCTGCCTTGGGCTTTCCTTGTATGCGCATGGAAAGGGAGGGAGCTCCCAGAACAGAGCCATGCCTCCAAATGTAAAATGCGTATTTTCACTATAGTGTGGTCCTGACTGAGCTGTGTTTGATTATTTGTTTGACTGCTAGTAAGGTGTTGCTGAGGTGCAGCTGCTGCTCAGTCTGTTCACTGGGCCCTCCCCTGCTCTCCTCTGTCCGCAGCATCACGCGGGCAGACTACTTGAACACGTTCGAGTTCCTGGACAAGCTGGCCGAGAACCTGAAGGTCAAGCTGGCGAACCAGCCCAAGCTCTAAGGTCACATCTGCAGCCGGAAAACCCAGACGGCCAGCACAGACAAGCGCACGCACGCACACATACACACACACACACACTCATACTCACGTACACCGACACTAGAGCCATTTAGAAGAGAGAGTCGCGCCAATGGAGGTTCAACATTTTCACCAGCCACCTGGTTCCAGGAAGTGCTTGGTGGGCAATTGGAATCAACACATATGGATGCATAACTGCAGCGTTTAATAATTAATTGTAAATAAATGCATTTATTTACATTTACTATATAATTTATAGGGTGCTCCTAGTATTTGCGGCTACCTTCCGAGAACTGTTTTGAGGTTCCACGATCTGCCATTGCTGTGATGAAACGGACCGACTGGAGTGGATGGAGTTGACTCGACTCTCTCGTACACGGCTAACCGACACACATCTGCACACACACTGGAACCGCTGGGTAATGCTGGAACACAGGCGACGTTGTTGACTAAACCTGCGTGCCTTGCCCAGACAAGCAGTTAACAGAGACCTACGTTTGACCCCTTACACTAATATACATAAAACAGATACGCCCGCCGGTCAGACTGTGATTTACCTAGTCTCCAAGTCACTGGACAGGCAGAGAAGGAACCGAGGTTCTTGTTAGCCTAACGGTGCTAGGGGAAGATGGTCACTAGGGCACGACGGTCGCTAGGTCCCGTGAGGCGAGAGTGCTGCTCTGTCGGTAACCACGGTTCCAGAGGGCAGATGTAAATGCCATTTTTAGGTTTCTGCATTCTCTCCTGTCATAACCAGCTATTGTCGTTCCCCACCCTCCATAAAGCTCCGTCTGGGGTTTGTAATGACTGTTGTAACATTGAAACAATACCTCAGGCACTTAAGGGCATCTTTGTAATTCTCACTTTAATAATGCTGAACTTGACTTCCATGTGGAAATGTAGCTTGCCATTGTGTCCATGGTTGACTACTACTGTATAACAATGTTTATAAGTGAATTGTTACAGTATTAAGAATGATGCATCTAATATATACATTACATTTTATATTAAATAATTAATTGGGTCTTACACATGTCTTACACTAGGCCAATGGTGCAAACCATGCCACAACGTCAAAAGCATTTAATGATTGTTTGTCTTCAATGATGTGTGCTTGATAAGTCCTTGGTAATAAAGTCAATAAATAACAAATATTTGAGTGAATATACTTTCAGTCACCGACCCACGGATGCAAGTCCAATATATACTTGTGTGTATGACTTATGTGGACAGACGCGCACACACGCAAAGACACTTCTAAATCATGTCATTTTAATTACCGCTAGATGGGGACATTTAACCAAGTGACAGCTGGATTTACATGTCCGCTTGTTTTATATGTAATTCACTGTTTGCCTAATACGGAAATGTAGGTTGCCAATGAACCTGGTCCGGAGTCTGAAGCCCTTTTGTTATACACTATATTCTATTATACACAATTCAATATATTGACATTGGCTATTTTATTTTGAAGGCTCACTCATTACGTGACGATAATGACGTCATCGATAGTGTTGCTGAAAGAACACAAGTCTATTCTAGTGAAGGCGATCGGTTTTCACTGTAGGCCTATAGGTTAATCTAAAAAAAAAATGGATCAATATAAGCAGACGCATAACCAAAATGATAGGGGAAACACCGCCAACTCCAGCAATCGTGTACAAAATATCTCTGGATATAACCATTCACCTGCTAATTCTAATGCCAATACTGCTGACAACGCAAATGTTGAAATCCCATCCCAGCCAAACACAGATGTGCAAAGGTGAGTAGACACATTACAGTATAAAACATTTAGACTGTACTGATAACAATATTTAGTCTACAGAAGGATTTAACCATCTATAGGCCTACAAACCTACGGATCGTATATTGTAGCCAGTAGCCTAATTCCGATAAACATTACTTTATACACTACTTACTATTACCATACTAATAAAATGATATAATACCGTATCGTAAATAAGTAAACACTTATGCAAGCTACAAACCGACCTTAAGTTTCACTTTCGTTTTATGTGACATGAAACTGATAAGAGAAAAATGTTTTCCATCATACAAAGAATTTAGGTCAGTTATTAATGCCATTCCCTCTGGTGTTATATTATTATTTATTAATTACATTAATTATGTATTTACTGTTCAGTTAATAAAATATAACATAAAGATAATGAAACATAAAGATAAAGATAATGACACATATATTGGCTATTAATATTTGATTTATAAAAATGCACCTTAATAAAGGACATAAGTCACCTTCAGAGTAGAAACCAAATAACATCCAAAGAGAATTTGGAAATACAAATACATTTTACAATAACAATTTACATTTACCAATTTATGTAAATTGATTTTGTTCTTTTACATAGTCTATTTCACACCATTACTTGTAAAATTACAAAGCATGTTATTTTTGGTAGAATTTAACTTGTTCAATGAGTCCTTAAAAATAACAAAAACTTAAAAACGTCACATATTTTAAACATGTATGAGGACCTGTGTGGTAAGTAATTTACAACTTTTTTAGAAACATTTGTATTCTGATGAAGTAAATAATGTGTATATATAGCTGCTGTAATGTCTGAATTTATGTATTATTACTGTATTATTGTGATTGGTTTAATACAAAATAAATAAAAAAAAAAAAAAAAAACCTAGTCTTGACAGGTGATTGTTTTGCCCAATTTATGTTAATATCTGCCATATTGATTTTCCTGTATGACCACCTAAAGAGCGGTTATATAAAGGTTAGAGAAACTCACAGGCACCACAAAACAACAAATACAAATGTATGATTGTCCGTGTCTCATTGAAAGTATTAAGGTTGTATAGTTGATCATGTTTTGTGATTATTATATCGTTCTCCTTTTTTTGTCCAGGTCAGATACATTCACTATGATCACACCTAATGAATCCCGGCGGACCAAGCTAACAATGAGTACTTTGATTCATCAGCTCATCTATCCATTTATCCATTCATCCATTCATGCGTCAGATTCTCTCACAAATAATATATACATTTGTTCCAGTTGCTCAGAAAGAAGAGGAGGATCTTCAGAGATGGAAGGAGTCACACAGGCTCACGTCCATCAACTTGCCCCCTGAGAAGCTGGGTAGGCCAATAAACAGGACCCCGTAACACAGGACCCCGTAACACACCAGTCCATTTACATGTACATCGACAGCATTAGCAGATGTGTTTATCTAAAGCGACTTACCACAACGTGTCAATAATAGATCATACACCAGTTGACGTAAACAACCATTGTGACAGCAGCATGTCATCATAGCTAACTTAGTTATACATGAAATTATGGTTATAGTTATGATATATGGATATATATCAAGTTAATACACCATACAGTTCCCAGGAAAAATTGGTAGAAAAAACAAAGTGCTGCTGTTATAAGAGCTTATGTTTGTATTTTGTTAGAGAAGTATAGAATATAAGAGAAAGAGACATATAGAAGTATAGAAGAGAGAGAGAGATATTTTGTTAATGGAAGTACTAAGGGGTTGGGAGGCCAGTGGCTGAGGTACTAAGATGGACTCTGAAGAGATGGGTTTTAGCAAAGACCTTCTAGGCAAGTCTCACCACTTGCAGCCATCTTTGAAACGTCCCAGGGTGCGTTTCCCAAAAGCATTGTTGCTAACTACATTAACAACTTACATGGTTGGAACTACACAGTTGCGACGCAACTATGGAGGAAACTACGTTGGTGACTTGCGTAGTACGATGCATCGTTTAACGACGCAGGTGTTTCCCAAAACGATAGTCTGAACTATGGGGGAAACTACGTTGGTGACTTACGTAGTACGATGCATCGTTTAACGACGCAGGTGTTTCCCAAAGCGATAGTCTGAACTATTGGGGAAACTACGTTGGTGACTTACATAGTACGATGCATTGTTTTAACGATGCAGGTGTTTCCCAAAACATCCATCCATGTTCCATGTTCCATCCATGTTTGTTACGATCCATCCATCTTCACCCGCTTATCCAGAGTCGGGTCACGTGAATGTTCGTTACACTGTCTTTAAATGTGTCGTTGAATCTACAGCTCTCGAGGTGTCACTAGAAACATAATTTGTGGTGACTATGTCATCAACAGCAGAAGATGCAGTCAAATGGGCTTATTAGAAAGGCATGTATACCCAATCTTGCTGTAGGAACAGTAGAACTAAGTGAAAACGTTACTTAGTTGTAAAAGTAGGCCTACTTTTAAATGTAGTCTATTACTCAATAGGCCTACATGAGTAGACCATGTAGCCTATGCCTACAGTTTGCTATAGTTTAAAGATGAAAGTTGAAAAAGCATAACTTTTTTTCCCTTAATCTCGCATACAGAATGCCTGTTATAAACACATTAAGTCCGGACAATGCAAAATCAATGGTGATATGACAGCAGGAAAATCGGACTACAACCGATCATGTATTTTATGGGGAAATCGGCCGATTCTTATTTCCTGCCGATCAATCGGTGCATTCCTAAATATATGCTATTTGATCTCCACGTCTCTTGTCCCAGGTGGAATAGTTTCATTGGATGATGCACGAGAGAGACAGCGTCAAGTGTTAATTCAGTCCAAACTGCAGAAAAAGGTACAGTATAGTCACCTATTTGTTGCCCACTGGAGCAGAGGAACAGGTTAAAGTTGGATTGCAACTAATACACTTAGTGTCAAATTAATAAGCAGATGCAGTACTTCTACACAGCCCCAGCTCCGTAAATAACAATCCAAACAAAGTGGCGAATACCGCTCACAGCAATGCATTTCCAATGTGTGGGGCGGAGCTCTGAGGGAGTTTGTTTTTATATGAGCTCAAAGTAAGCAAGCAATCTGGAGAATGTGAAATGATATTCTGTATTATATTCTGAATATCATCTGTACATACAGTATGTATATATTATATTCTGGGTCTGCTATTTGTACTTGGCATTTCAATACCACGTCTCGCTAATGATTTGTACTGTTTTAATGTCAAAGATGAAAAAGGATGAGCTTGACAAGAGAAGGAGACAAGAGGAGGAGGAGGAGCTAGACAAGATGAAAGCCAAGCAAAGGGAGAAGGTGAGCCATTGGATAAAATATCTTATGATGATACAAGAATGTAAATTGTGTTACAAATATCATCAATCATAGCAAACAACCTCCACAGCAATATTCAGACCTTATTGCAGGATGCACAACTAAAAATATATATTTTTAGTTTGGATTACCAGACTAAATCATTATATTATGACAATAAAATGATCTCGGGACAGCTGTACATTACTCTACTGTGTTAAGGTGATGCAGTGTCATGATTTGCCTCTAGATGTCAGCAGAGTGGCTACAAAGTGGGCTTGCCCTCCTCAGTTCCTGGTGTAAGAACCGTGAGACCCTCACATGAGTAATGGCTCCTGTGCTTTCCAGTAACCACAGGCTTTGCAAACCTTGTTTGCTATTTAGCTGTCTTCTACTCCATGACTGGTTCTGTTGGCAGCCTTAAAGGTGGACTCAGCGATGCTGGACAAAGGTGGTTGACGTTTGAACAAGCAAAACAAAAACACGTGTCACTTCGATGCCATAGGCTGCTCGCTCAGCGCATCTTCCCTTTATCTTAAAGTGACTAGTCGACATCCCTAGCTCTGGTTGCCTAGGCATCCCTCTTGTATTTTCCCCACCTGAAATGTTGGTGTAATCTGGTGGAAAATGTATCCTCGGCTTCCGTGGTAGTCGCCACAAACTCGAGATTATTTTACCTTGGTACCCGCCCATTTCACGTCACCAGCTGTTATTTAGCTTACCATCACTACAAGTCCATAGAGCAATAACATTTGACTTTCTTATGCTTGGAACCAAGCCAGTCAGCTACGAGGTTGTGAAGCGATGTTATATGCTCCTGTAGAAGCCAGTAGGTTGTATGATATCAACCATGTTTTATGATAAACATGATTTATTCGCGATGTCACAGAACTACTCACAAGTGTAACAGCGTCATCTCTGATTGGTGGAACTGGCTGTCCTCGCAATGCCGTCCTGATCTTTCTAGCTTTATTTGGCGCTTTACGTTACAATGGAAATGTTTTAAACCTGGCGAAAGTCTAGATAATATAGTGTAAGTATACTGTATTATACTGTAATGGTATAATATGTACAATATGATAACTAATTAGGAAGAACCAGTAAAGAATATGCCTCTTCTGGGATTCGCAATTGTTTATGTTAAAGTCTTAAAGTCAGTTATGTACAGTACATTCTTGCACCTTTGCCTTTTTCCTGTTTTTATAAAAAATGTCAAATCAAAATGTATATGGTCATAAGTGTTCTTGTAGCTGATTGCCTTGGCTCCAGGCTTAAACAGCTTTATATACAGTATAAGGATTTTATGGAAGGTCAATGGAGAAAATGAATGGGAAATTAACTTGCGGCACCAGAGCTGGTGGAAAAGCAAGTGGTCACGGTTACGCTCTATAGTCTGTCATCACTACAGTATGTCGCTGATGGCCTCTTCCAGTGTGTTTGGGGCTTTAGGGTGGCTAAAGGAGTGCTCCAGATGAGCCAAGCAGGGATTAATACAGCGACTACCAAGCCAGTCAATCACAGAGCTTTCTACTGTTGTGCCATGACATCGCCAAAGCCCCAGGAGGGTAACGTAATACAGCAGATAAACAGCCGCTGGTGAAACCCCTCTTCTTAAGCCTATAGACGTGATCTATGAGTCTGGCCCAAACATACCTCTGAACCCACAACACTCAGATCCGTCTTGCCGTACTTGAGTCTGGGAAACCGTGAGCTACAAGAACAGTTAAGCACAGTGTGGGGAAACATGAGGTGTATAAATCACCGCAATTGAGTACCGCGAAGCTCAATACATCAGGCCGGACTGCTGCAGATAGACAGACAGCAGTATGACTAGTACTGTATATTGACACAGAATAACAGATTGTGTGGCTATATATCTACAGTAAGTACATAGGTCTTCAAAGTTGAAGGGTTGTTTATTTTAAGTGCATTATCACACACAATCTGGGACTAGACCATAGTTTATATATTGTTCTACGTTGACAAAAACAAAACAAGAAACAAACCCAAGTGATTTATGTCATTTTCAACTAAATGTGCATTACTCTGTAAAAACAGAATATCAAAAAATCTAATAATGCATGGGACGTCCCAGTCTAGCCTGTTTGTGTGTGGACAGCATGTGTGCATGCCCTTGCTAAACATCTGTGGTGTGTGTGTGTGTGTGTGTGTGTGTGTGTGTGTGTGTGTCCGCGTGATCTACAGGCAGAGCGTCTGGAAGAGATGGGTCGCCAAGAGGACCAGAGGAGGAAGCAGCAGTTTAAGCAACATCAGGAAAGGTGAGGTATTCACACCTGTGTCACGGCCCCACTGCTCCCATAATGACGGTGTATGCGGAGCCAACATTATTCTGACTCCCATTGACTTTGCATTGCGTGATGCGGTTGGCTTTTTGTGACCTCATATTTTTAGCAAACACAGAGCAATGCCTACAAGCTGCTGCGTGCCTGGATGCACTGCCAGCAAGGTATTGAACCCATAACCACTGTGTGCAATGGGACACATTTCGCTTTGGATTCATCTCGAAAATATCGACCTGCAGTGGAATGCTCTCCACGAGCAGGAGCGAGTCCTGCTTCAAGCAGAGGACGAATACTAACACTGAAGGATCCTGGCTATGTCTACATGTGGTGACCTAAACAATCTTTTGACGTGTGAAGCATCGAATGTTTAGCACAACGTGGTGCCAAGTGTGTTCCCCTCCAGAATCGTTTGCAGCGCAATATGACCACTTCCACTTCTGCCTCCTTAAAGTTTATTTAAAACTATTTCTGGGTTATTTTACTTGTTTGTTGTAATCAGACAAGGGTGACAAGGATATTCAGGCAATGCAAAGTGAGTGGAAGTCACAATATATTTGACCCCCCAAGTGTGCTGGACAAAATCGCGTGACATGTGACACCTGCTCGAAACCTTCAATAGATGTCCAGGGAGGGAGAATCCAGTGTCTTTCTGTAACACAGTTCTTAAACTGTGATCCAACCCAGAGCCCAGAGAGACTGTAAATTGCACTGGAGAATTTGTCGAACTTGTCAGAAATGTGTTGCTTCAGCCTATAAGTCACGTTCATTCCCTTTTTCGGCGGTAAAGTAGTTTCAGTCATGACTGGATACAGTTCCATCTCAAGGCCCTATTTGTCATGCAGTAGACACAATACACATATACAGTACATTTAATTAAGTATCTTTGACATACAGCATAAGTCACAGGATCAGCCAGACAACTAATAAAAGCATGGCTTACAGCAGGGGTGCCCAACCCTGGTCCTGGAGAGCTACCGCCCTGCATGTTTTAGATGTCTCCCTGCTCCAACACAC
>JAODTR010004037.1:0-12355 GCA_025399935.1 Amblyopsis rosae | reverse complement strand
AGGATTCTTTGACGAAAGCAAAGTTTGAAGGACAAAATTATTTCAAATAAAAATCATTATTTCTAACCTCGTCAATGCCTTGACTATATTTTCTATTCATTTTGCAACTCATTTGAGGAAAGAATGTGAGTTTTCATGGAAAACATGAAATTGTCAGGGTGACCCCAAACTTTTGAACGGTTGTGTGTGTGTGTCTATCTAGATAGATCATACAGTGTATATAGGAGTTTCCTTCTCCCTATGGAAAGTCTTAATTCACAAAATGTTTAAAGTGTTATTGTTTAGCTTTCAGTAAATGGTGTGTACATATTTTGAGCAGTATAATGCATCCGTCCTCAACTTTATAATTTGACCATTAACATAATGTTCAACATGAGGACTTGTCACTGAGCAATGTTTTAGCATAGAATATACTGTTAAGAATCCCCTCAGTAGCAAGGACCCTATTTAAAAATATATGTATTACATGTGAGCAACATGACAGCTGATGAAAATGATGTACAGTAAGCACCTTCTTCACCATAAGGTGTGTTGTATTTAATATTCATAATCTCTAAATTGTCATTGATTGTACTTTTTATAAAACGTGCAGGAAACGGCTAATATAATAGCAAGATGTAAATATTAATATTATCAAATCTTTCACTATATTTACATGGAAATTACTATATGGAGAAAAAAAAGCAATATATAGATTTTTAAGGGAAAATAAAAGCAATATATATTTTATCACAAGAAACGTATTACAATGACAGTACAGTACAATAACTGCTAAACATGACCGTGAAGTAATCGTACAGTTACTGTAGCTAATTCACTAATCAGCAAACACGTGTGCAACAACGTTTAGCTAAGCATCGGCATATAAATGAAGATGTGCTCTTTTCAACAAACAGTTATATTGAGTTTATACAACGGTGCATTTTGGGGAAAGGTGATAGGTTTAACTTGGAATGCAAATGCAGTGCAAACCACACCAAACAGCATACGAACAAGGAAGCACTTAATTTCAACTTGCTACAAACTGTTTACAGCTTGCCAATCGAGGGTACCACTGTATGCTTTGAATGGGAATCAGGTTTTGACCTGGGAATACTGGATCTGGTAGTCATCATCTGAAGAGCTGTAGGTTCTGTGCTGTCGCTGATTGGCTCCCTGATGTCCTGGCTTCACCTTAAAGTTCACCCGTGTATAGTTGAGCTCCACGTTTCCTTCATAGTCTTCTGTGTCGGAAGCGGACGGGAGTTGGGATATGGGAGCCTGTGCTTTTCTGATGTTGTCATAGATTCCAAGTTGACCCTGTTCCTCCACAGAACGTACAGTAAGTAGAATGCCACCACTTCAAATCCAAATCATCTCAGGTTGCCCAAATGCATTCAATTGCAAAGGTTCTTAATACTCACTAGTATTTAGGAGCAGGTAGAGGTTAAGGTATCTTACTCAAGGTTTCATAGGGAAATACCTAGTCAGGGCTTAAACCTACTATAGACTTGTATCTACTGTACAAGCACTATGTTTTGACATTTATGCATTGAGAATTCTGCTAGTCTAAAAATAAAAAAATATTTGCGATGATGTTGATTCCGCATATTTTTTTTTTTGTGATGTTGATCCCGCATATTTCATTTTACAAAGTAGCAGAAACGTTTAATAAAATATTATTAGTGCAATTTTTAATAATTTATGCATTACATTTGCAATTATAGCAAATATGATATTCATAATTATACATTTGAGAAGAAAAGTAGGTGACTGACCTTTTTATGAGAGCTAGGCTTGTCTACTTTAGCATACACATCCTCCACACAAGATTTTGTTTTTGGATTCCTGGAAGACAAAACATAAAAACTAACATTCTACTACTTGACTTTGACTAGCCGTTGGTGGATTTGGGAAGAGGAATTCTCACTTTTTCTGATCCATAAAATGCAGGGAGGCATAGTCCTCCATTTCTTTGTATGGCGCTCTGATTGGCTCATTTGATGAATTACCCTGCATATGAATACATTATTAACAAATACACTGTGTGGCATTAATATTTCACATAAGCACTACAATATTTGACATGTTGATTGTACATTTACATTTAAATTCTAATAGAGATGGTAAACTGTATAACTTAACATGTAGCATTCAGCAAGACTGTCTGTCACTCAAACGTGCTGTTATGTAACATGATGGGGCTGGAGATGTGACTGCATTGTGGAATGCCACAGAACATTTGTGTTTCCACATAACCATGTACTTGTTACATCACCTGCATTCTTGCGGGACAGTTCACTGTACAGTACACGGTGGTGACATTGGATCCTGACCTGTACACACGTAACGCAATGACGTAAAACAGCGGCTGCCTGCTTTAAGCCACACGGTGGCATTTCTGTATCAAACCTCTTCAATTGATTGAGAATAGCATGTACAATATGCTGGGCCAGCTGCATTACAGTAGCCCTGTCTTATGGCACAGTGCAGCCTGCTGTCTTACGGTGGAGGCCTAATGGGCAGGGCTGCTGGACGGCACTGGTTTCTCAGCAAGAGGTCTTCTCTGCTTCTAGAAGGCTCTGCCATTACAGGGTCATGCACCAGATTGTCTCTGCTATTCCTCTGGCTCTGAACAGCAATGAGCAAAACATACACATACAAGCTTGGGCTGGGGTTGCACCACTGATCACCATGGCCGCAGAAACAGCACACTATGAGGGTATATTAGATATGTCTTTATTCAATACTTAGCTCCTAATTATTGTTTTACTAAGCTTGCCACTTGTATTGACCCTTTGGCTGTACTAGCTGAACATTTCAAAATGATATTAAGTGAGTCGTTTAGTACCAGAAAACCACAGCAAGGAATGATTTTATGTCCTTGTTGAATTGACTGTTGTTTCTTGCGTCTGAAATACAGAGATGACAAAATTACACAATATCTGGTCTTCGTTGTATCCAAGTTGGAAATGATATATTTCTCCTTACCTATAAATATAACAGATAAGGAAAAGTGGCAGCAGAACAATAAGGATGATGATTATGAGAGCCTGTCTAAATCCTCCTGTGGTGAGGACAGAAGAAAATACATTAGCATACATACCGTACTCAGTACATTTATCATTTGTAACTACATTGACATCTTTTTAATTACTAAAGTATCCCCACACAAATCACCCCTAGACGCACATTGATCTAAAATGGCTCCTTTACAAGCTTTACATACTGTATGTCTGAAATGAATCCTACGTAGCCTATCTATGAAGCCTTTACATTCCCTCACCATCTAAAAACATCTTGATGTTTTCAGACTTCATTTGACCTATCTCATTCAAAGCAACACAGTAGTATGTTCCAGGTTGGTGGGGGTGAACAGTGATGTTCTGGTCCCCAATGACTCTTGTAGTTTTTCCCTCCAACATCCGGTACCACTTGTAGTTGTTGACTGGGGGGAAGCTGTGACTACCACAGCTCAGTACCACAGCTCCATTGCTGTCAGGCACTGAGCTGCTCCCCTGAGTGACCTCAGTGTGTTTTGGTGCATCTGAACCAAAAGGGAAAACATTAGTTTTAAAATAGTGTTGTGTGACACCACCATTCTCAACTGCTTTCTGCCACATTACCTAACGTTAGCAACATTATGAAAATTATTATTTAAACACAAGAGTAATATTTGAGAAGTTTAAAAAGGTAATTTGATGAATGTGCCTAATTAATTGAAAAAGCCTGTACTGGCACAATCTATTTAACGGTACACTTGTACACTTGTTGATTAGGTCATAGCACGGTGAGCCCACCATTTCACTCACATTTCACGTCAACCTCAAAGTCCTGTGATCTCCCAGTTCCAACGGCATTCGTGGCTTCACAGCTGTACCGTCCACTGTGTGAGGGAGTAAGAGATGTGACGGTGAAGATGAGACCATTTCCTATGACCTTCTTCTTCCCTGAGGTGGTCTTCATCCAGGTGCTGGAGGTCACAGGCGGATTGGCCAGGGTGGTGCATGCTAATCTCAGCATGCCATTTTCCACTACAGTGGAATCAGGCTGAAACTTCACCATCACATTTTTGGGAGCATCTATTTTACACAAAGTCAAAGAGAATGAGTTAGTTAATGTAGGTAATGACTATGAAGAACATGACTAATGTGTGACCTATTGTCATATATTGGCATAAGGGATAATGGCTGATCCCAATATCTAAGTCTGGCAATGAAAATTAACTTTGAATACACTTTTCAATGCTGATAATTGGCGTGATGCTGTAATCCTGATCACTACGACTTGTTCTGATCTACCAGCTGGTTTGTAAACTCTCCATCTAATGTTCAGAATAGAGTGGCAGTGTAACAATCCCGTGGTCTCGCTGGTGGGGTACAGTCGGTGGAGGACTGCCCGCATCCCCAGCGCCTCACACCCACACGTGCGATTAGCCGATTGCATTCAGCCGTGTGGTTGAGGCCATGTAGGCTGGTGACTGCTGGGAGGGGACGTGGGTTATTGTACATGTTTTCTGTTTATGTTAGATCGCATGACTGTGTACGCCTTTTGGTTTTTGAGTTTGTTTTTGCTGTTTAAGTTTTTTCTGTTCAATTAAAGGACGAGCTGTGGGGGTCGTTGCTTTTCCGGCATCTGTTTTTTCGTTCGTTTGCACTCGCCACACCATCCCAGCGTTACAGGCAGACAGATTCAACCAAAATAATTAGCGAGGCTCATGTTGTGTTGCTTAATTGTGAAGAATTAACTGTACCCACATTTCACCTCCAAATGCCGGCCTGTGCTGTTTGAACCCTCGCTGTTTGAGGCCTGGCAGGTGTGATGCCCTGCAGAGTCCACAGTAACATTAAAGGCAACATCGAGGATGGTCTGATGGTTTGAACAGTGTAGATGAGCATATCGCTTCTGGGTAGCGGCATTATTCGTTTCACTGGTCCATGTCAAGGTGATCGCTGAACATGGAAAGCTTTCAGCAACACATTTAATGGTGAAGAGATCTCCTTCCTTTGCCTCAGAAGCCATTGTAAGCACAGGCTTGGCTGGAGCATCTGTTGGAAAGTAAAAACATTAATGTTTCTTTAATCACTCAAACAGTCTTCCTGAGAGAACCATAGAAAGGGATTGTAGAGGAATATTAACATGGGATGAACAATAGACACCGCATATAGATCTTTTTTATATATCTATATATGATATATAGTTGGCTGGTGATACTTACAGAGTACTTGGATACATGTGTTGCTGCTGTTCTGTCCTGTCCCAATAGTGTTGGTGGCACTGCACATGTAACATCCATCATGCGTTCTCTCTATCTGCTGAAAGTGAAGCTTCTCATTATTTTGAGAATTCACAGGTTTCCACGATGAGGAAATAGTACCTCTGTAGTACCAAGAGTAAACATGGGAGGCAGGCTGTGCCTCAGATTCACATTGTAAAGTGATGGACGCTTGTGTTTTCACTTGGTTGTTATTGGGAGAAATCTGAACACTGGTGTTCCTTGGACTGTCTGAAATAGTTGGTTTCAAAAAAAGGATAATCTGAAAACATTTCAGTATGTTTATACTAAGCCATAAATAATAATATTGGCAAACATCACATAGAAACATAGCTCAATCATTTCTCATAGTTTCCAATCCATGACTAAATAAAATCTGCAATTATTAGCATTAACTAGTCAAATATTAAATTGCATTACTATCTTATTGAGCTAACTGGGACACTTACACTGAACTGTGATTATATAAGGCATAGATGTACTTGTCCCCACACTGTTACGTGCTTGGCATTCATAAGAACCACTGTTCTGAGGCTTAACATTTACAAGAGTAAATGTATTATGATATTCGATTTCTTGGCCATTTTTCAACCATTTGAAAATATTTGGTAGTGGATTGCTTCTTTTCACTTTACAAGTTAACAATATGTTGTCTCCTTCTCTGACTCCTGTCACTCTTGCATCCATGACTATGCACACCTCAGGAGTGTCTGAAATGGAAAACATTTAATAAAATTATTCACATTAGGCACTGGGACAAATAGCATCTTAATTTATGTCTTCTTACATTGAACATCAATGCTGATGTTTGATATGTCCAGCCCATGCTTGTTCTTAGCTGTACAGTTGTATACTCCACTCTGTGAAGAGGAAATCTTGGATATTTTCCATTCTGATCCCTCCTTTTGGCTCTTAAGATTTTCGTTAGACCAGGAAATATTGGGTGCAGGGTTCCCTCTACTGGAGCATGTGAGAATTACAGTGTGTCCTTCTCTCACAGGTGTTAGACTTATGTTAGCAGAGGTGTGTCTGGGGGCATCTGTGCATCATGGAGAGAAGAAAATAGCAATAGAAGAACCTGTGCTGAATGCTAACACGGTCTTATCGAGAATGAACACAAGCTAATTAAGAATTGTTGTTAAAGTGGTTTTCTTCTTATTTCTTTGGGTGGCTGAAGGATTTGTGACTTGTGTCTTAAGCATCCAATGTCCAGAACTTGATTTAACAATACTAACTGAACAAACGGCTTGATATATCCAAGCAAGACAAAATAACTAGATAACAAGGTAAAACAACGTTCTGCTCTTGCTATAGGATACACCTTCTTTGCTGTGGAAAGCCACACCCACTTCTCAGGAACAACCATCCAAATACACTAACACAGATACCTATATCAGTAATATAACTAATAACTATACATGTTCCTACAGTATTTTATATAACTTAATTGATGCACTAAATTGTGGCCACAATTGACACTCACAACAATGCTGCATTTTGAATATAACAGTGAAATAACTTACATTCCACGTTCAGAGTGACAAACCGAGCCCTGCACTTGTCGTTGCTGTGGAGTGGTTGGCATGATAACGTTTTCCCATGATCCTGCCAGTCAACAATAAAGCTGACTGTGGTGTTTTTGTAGCGGGCGTCATCACAGGTCTTGAAGGTTAGGTTATGTTTATGTCCAGTGATTTCTGAATAATTTGGGCATTGACGCATTGTGGCGCAGTGCAGGGTTATGTTATCAGATGCCTTTACAGTTGGTGGTGTCTCAAATATTACTCTACAAGGATTTTCTGCAATGAAAAGTTACATTTAAATTCAAATTTCAATAATGCTCAAAAATCTACTCTAATTTGAAACATGTCCAGCCACTCGATGAAAATGTACAAAAGTAAAATAGGCTTATGTTGTAATGGTGTTCTTTCATTATTGTGGTCTTTTACATGTTCTTACCTACATTCTTACACACACACGCGTGCACACACATACACACATTGCATGTATGTATGATAATTTATTAGCTTGCCTTCAACTGTAAGATGTGCAGGATCAGTAATCCATCGTTCCTTTCCAACATATCTAAAGGAGTAGTTTCCACTGTCTGACATCTGCAGGTTACTAATTAAAATACTGCATTGTCGATTTAAGGAATTGTTAAAAATGTGTGCAGGCCCAAAGTACTTTATCCTTCCAATAGCATCTTGAGTGGCAGGCCTTTCCTTTGTATTGCTGTACATTATTGTGCCAGAGAATTCCTTAACTGTGGCACTGTATACAGCATTCTTTAACCAGAACCAGTGTGCATCTGCTTTGCTAAATGCTGTATCCCACCCCGTTCTAGTACAGTTAATTTGAATGCACGACCCCTCTGTGGCTGTCAGAGGTGTATCTTCCAACTCGATGAGCCTTGTATTAGAATCTAGAGATAGAAGGAAGCGTAGTGGTAACATCATTTTAAGAAGTGGTTTAATATTTAGTTATACTGTATGATAATTGGCCGGTTTCACAGACATGGATTAAGGCTAGTCCAAGACTAAAACAAAAATTCTATGAAGATCTCCATTGGAAAAGGATCTTAGTCTAGGACTAGGCCTAATCCATGTCTGTGAAACCGGCCAAATAGGTACTACTGTAAGTAATTGCCAGATTACCTGCTAGGGCAAAAAATGCCATCAGAAAACTGTACTTCCACATGTGTATGTCTCGTGTCATGTTTCCAGTATATCTGAAGCAAAAACAGCTGCGTACACACAGAGCTATATGATACTATGGCTGCATTTAAAGGTAGAGTTGTTTTGTAGATTTTCAAAATGCATTTAACTTGATTCAACACCACTTAACTAATAAACTAACAAACTGTCAAATAGTAAGGTTAAAACACAATTCTGCTTTACATGTTAAGCATTAAAATAGACTACCCATTCAGTACCTACATAAAACTAAGGCTGCGTCCTTAATACCTGTTCCTATTTAGATGTTTTTACTAAATACTGGTATATTTTCTTTTATATAATAACTTAAAGTGCATATATTAGCTGACGTTATTCAAAATACATGTCCAACTATAAAGAAAATACAGTATCAATATAATTTGGTCACCCTTACCTCAGAGAAATAACATATTTCTTGTTACAGTATATTGTAATACACAGGCTCAATACTATTGATTTGCATGTACTATTGAAGCAGGGAAAAACAGCGCACATTTCTATTGGCTGCTGGAGGCTCAAGACATTACTCTCCTGCTCAATACTTCCCCTACTTTGTTATGCATGGTGTTCTGCATGTGAGAAATGAAACTACTAAACAAATTCAAAACATCAACATAACATAATACACACCTAATTACACACGATTATATAAAATAATTAGAATTACATAAAAATTATATCAAGATAATTTTATAGAATTACTGTATATCTTATAAATGTCATGGCCTGCCAAATCCTAGAGCAGCTGCAACTATTTTCGCAGCATCAGCCCACATGTCATGGATGGCTCCATTTAGGAAGTGCAGCCCTTTAGCCTTGGAATCATTTTGAATTTGTCCGAGTTGCAACTGAACTTTCCAATCAGCATTTATAGCTATACGGGTGTGGTTTTCCAATCAGCGTCGTGTTTATAGCTATACGGGCGTGGTTTAGGTGTGCCGACCTCGGTGCCAAGTCTGCCGACAGCGAAAATAACCAGATGGTTCATCCAATCAACTGCCAAGTATTTTTTTGAATGTACAGCCATTCACAAACATTTTCAATGTACGGCTCCCCAGATGGACTTGTGACATCAATTCCTCTGGCATGTCAGGTTAGCATTGTAATGCATTGTAATCAATGGAGCAAAAATGGGACTCTGCAGGTCTCATAAATGGGTGTGTCACCAACAGCATTTTGATGTGGAGAAATAGTAGTAGTTAGTAAGTAAGTAGTAAGTAGTTAGTAGTAATAGTAGATAGTTCCTCTGGAGCAGTAGGGGATGGGAACACCGCTGCACCCTCGTCCACAAGACCAGGGCGTTGATGAGAGTGACCTTTGTATCGCCACGCTCCCCCACTATAGCCTGGTTGGTTCTGCTGGTCAGGAGATCCTCGAATGTATCTTTGACATCAGATAGTCTGTTGTTTTCTATAGACTCATTAGGGCATCCAGGAGGTTTATGCTTCTGAACATATCAGCCATGTCTGTGGGACTAAAGGGAGATAAGTGAATATAAATATTGTCAGGATAAGGCACAATACAGTACATAATACAGTTATGTTAAAATATGTTGTTGAAGTTTTACAAGGATAAATATGAATAAGAAACAAGAAAAGCTTTGTTTACTGTAAATATAATAACATAATAGATTTTATAATTATAATATTACTTTCTCAATTATTTTATAAAATAATTGAGAAATAGTATATTTCTCAATTCTATCAAAGTAAATCTCTGTAAATGTTTTGAAAACAACAGTATACCTTTTTTAATATATTAATATGTGAGCACATTGTTTATATATGTCCTCTTACATGACAGGACTCAACACTATACATAGTGTACTATATGTTTTGCATGGTAGTTTAATACTGCAGTCTATACTGTACATTTCATGCAATATATAGATAGGCTACTACTTAAGGCTACTAATACTACATCAATTCTGCAAATGACATAAACATGTGGGTATAGCATACCAAATCAAAATGGCAAGGGTCAAAAGCATGTCAGAAAAACACATTTTTATTATTTGTATATTCTAATATTGTTACTTCAGTAGGCTAATCATTTCAATAGCTGTTAGTGACTGCTCAGGTTATTTGCAGTCCTTGTGCAGCCAGAACATGCTATCCTGTAAATCTAACCTTAAAAACGATATTCCATGAACAGACAGAAGTTCAACAGAAATTCTAAGAACGTCATACTGATCGTCCATTTTGAATAACTCCCCTCGATTTGGGACAGCGATACTTTGGGGGTTGTAGTTATTAGAGGTAATTGGCATCTTACAGGCATACATACAGTCTGCGAAAGACCACTGAATCTAAAACTACACTCCATTTCTTCCTCGGATCCAAAGGAACATTTTAACGGGGTCATATGTCAAATGCTAATCATTTCAATAGATGTTAGTGACTGCTCAGGTTATTTACAGTCCTTGTGCAGCCAGAACATGCTAGCCTGTAAATCTAACCTTAAAAACATTATTCCATTAACAGACAGACATCTGCGAAAGACTACACTGAATCTAAAACTACACTCACTTTCTTCCTCGGATCCAAAGGAACATTTTAATGGGGTCATGTCAAATTTGGCCAATTACAGCTTGAGATTTCCAGCAACCATATGTAGTTACGTAATTGTTCACTCCAAAGATGGCTGGAATGAAACTTCTCAATGAGAGAGAATTAAACGCTTTTACTCAAAATGTAGATTACTACATATGTTAACAAAATAATAGCATGTATAAGCACATATATATTTCTGCAGTTAAATATGCATTTATAACTAGCACACACGTTTAAACATTTATGATATTCATAATAAAACCCATAAATATTTTGATATGTTCACTCACACAATGGCTTATTCCTTGACAAATATACTCATCAGATGTTATATTTTGTCTTATAGTAGTGTAAAAGGGGTTTAGATGTATAATTCCAATAAAGTATTCAATTATATCAATAACATTATGTCAGGCGAAAATAAAAATAAAAATATTTATGCTGATTTTGAGCTTTATTTACTAAAGAGCCAATCATATTCGATTTGACTGCATGTTGCTAACATATAATGGTGTAAAAACCAAACTGTTATTTCTCATGTACTGTACATAATTTCTTTTACATTTCACATTTGTAACATTTGCAAAGTTATGAATCTGTGTGTGTGCATGTGACAATGTATCTTAAAACATATGTTAAGAACAACCTTTTCTTTCTTTATTCCCCTTTTTAAGAGGAACCTAGTAAAGAATGACATCTTATGCACATGTATATTTATGTTTCCTGTTCCCTTCTTGATCTGATAGCAGATGGCTTACATTAACAAATTCATATCATCATTATAACTTTTATTTGCAAATGTGAAATAAATACAAGGGAGCATTAGATTACATCTAAGCATACTACAGTGTCTAGTGATATATCAATTAAAATAATAGACGCAGAACCCTAATCCAGAGGTGAGTTCCAATACTGTTAAACTGAACTACAGTAAATGTGTTAATGTGTCACACTAAATGCATAAAAACATGGCATGGCAAGACAGTAGCTAACAACCACGTTACAGACATTGCTGAAGACAGAACACAACGTTGTTCAATTCATGACTTCTTAAACTGTTAACAGAAACATCATTATAATCATTACGAAGAGAAGCTCCATCAAAAGGCCACACACACACCTACATCATTTCTAAGACATAATATCATTCACATTGGAATACAGCTCCTCCACCTTCTCTTCACCAGCCATTGGTTTATTCATGTTTATCTTGTCATCCTTTGGTAAGAGTGCCTCATCCTCTTCTACCTGGCCTAACACTATTCCATCCAAGCTGCCATCAAGTGCTTGGTCTGCATGCTTTTCTTTTTCTCCCTCTTGCACCTGTTAATAATGATATAAGCATACGTCAAGGGATGGGAGTGTAATGAAAGATACGCGCCAACTGTGTATGCCTATATGCTAAAGTATGCAAACGATTCTCCTCCCTCTGCTCCCTCTCACAAAGACAAACGTACAAACAAACAGGGATAGTGTTGTTCCTGACAAGCACGTTCATGTGTGTGTGCCTAGGTAGGTAGGTAACTTTGTTAATGCCCAAAGGTAGATTTGTTTTGCAGTGAAGAATTATCATCGCAGTTCATCATGACAGACAACCAACAAAAATAGATTATAACAGTTCATAGTACCATACATATTCATTCGTGTATACATGTAAAATAATAAGAACATACTGTATATAAAAACCATTAAACTAGATATACACATATATACATATACACATACATATATATACACACATACGTACACACACCCATATATACACTACCGTTCAAAAGTTTGGGGTCACCCAGACAATTTCATGTTTTCTATGAAAACTCACACATTCTTTC
>JAODTR010004036.1:0-12358 GCA_025399935.1 Amblyopsis rosae | reverse complement strand
CCCCCCCCCCCCCCCCCCCCCCCCCCCCCCCCCCCCCCCCCCCCCCCCCCCCCCCCCCCCCCCCCACAGCTTTTTGTTTTGTTGGATGCCTTAGCAACAGTGCCACTGGATGTTTTAAGCCATTAAAGCTGATTGACTTAACATAAGTGAGCTGGAGAGGCCATGTACCTGAAGATGAAGATGAACAGCATGAGCAACATACAGAAGGTTGCCACGTTGTCCATGGTCTTCATCAGGACCACTAGCTGTCTCCGCAGGGCTGGCAGGAAGCGCACCAGCTTCAGGACCCTCAGCAGACGGAAGGTCCTCAGGACGGACAGGCCTCCCTCTGCATCCCCCAGTAGCTCCCACACACTGGCTCACACACATACACACACACAGACACACACAAACACACGCGGGCGCACACACACATGCACACACGCACACACATACACAAGACACATGCACACACACAGATATAGAGAGAGCGTGGACCCCCATTTTACTGTGTGAAATACTCACAACATTATCTCAAAGGTTGGTTAAGCTGTTATTTTGCTTCTCATTTTCATTTATACACGTTTGTTTTATTGTACACCATAGGCGTCAGCTACACTGGGGACGTTGGGGAAGTTGGGGACATGTCCCCACCACTTTTGAAAAACCTTTCTTCCTCTAGAGCGCTTCCCTTCCAAAATCTGTAGAACAGTTATCAAAAGGTACTTGATAATAAATGGAGCACGTACGGCAGATGGAAGTGCCTTTCCTTCTATCTTCCTTGTCTTATAACTAACTTGTCTTCTTAACTACTTCTCGCCTTCTTTGTTTACATTTACTGCATCTGGTGGTCTGTCAAGCTTTTTCAACTGGCATGTTACTGTAATATGGTGTGCCACGTTTACAATTAGGCCTTTATCAGAGAGACATTCTAAAGGAACAGGATGGTTCTGAAATAATAAGCAAACAGAAAGGGCTCCAATAAACATTTTATAGTGATATTTACAATATAATTTGTGTAAAAAGAGACAAAAGCTCAAGTGGGCGGCCCTATAAAACCATATTCAAGCTATAAAAGTCACGTCTCTTGACAATAACTGCGTTTATATGGACCTTATTATCCCGATTTGAATCGGGTTAAAAGCCCAACCAGAAAGAAAATACCAAACACAAACAGCCTCACTTTCTGACGTACCTACAACTAGAAGCTAGCTGGTTTTACCATTTGCTAGCGGGACACGTTACATTATGAGCTAGATAATGTGTGCATATTTAACATCAATTCCAATTCAATTCAAGATGCGACGGCGCATGTAAACACCAGACCCGATTAGGTGACATCCCATGTAAGTGTCCATGTACACCCAGCTTATGATGGACAAACATAACAGGAACAACTAATGTTCTTGCACAACAACTTAATACAGTATACTGTTTTATTTGAAGCTAACGATTAGTTATGAGCATGTATTATAACTTTCCTTATCAATATTGTCGCATGTACTGAGGAGTCTCCCAGAATGCCTCGGGGTGATGGACTGTGTTATTATTCCCCAGTTGTTTATGCCGTTTAGACTATGCTTCCTTTTTTTGTCGTGTAGAAGCTGGTTGTTTATTTAGTCTTAATTAATGTATCATTAATGAAGCATCGAGAATGTAATTGTCAGTGTGATGATTGTACTCCCCTCTATACCGTGTCAAGTGTGTGATGTATGTAAACATTGCATTGGTGAATGCCTGTTCAGTTTATGTTCAATGTACCTTGTTGTTTATTTTGTGCTTGAGAAAGTGAAATAATAATCAGAATGATAATAATAATAATATTAATAATAATAATACATTTTAGTTGAGGACACCTTTCAAGGCACTCAAGGACATCTTACATTACAAATAAAAAAGACAGGAAATAGTAGGTAGGTTACACAAATCAGCTTTGCTGTTGTTAGCTATGGTCATTGTGCATTGTATCTGCACACAACTCATCACTATCTTGTCTCTCCTAGATTCCTGGATCAATTTCAGTAGCGGTAAGCAGCTGGAGAAAGGTTGATTTATCGGCAGTATATGGCCCGCTGAAACCCAAACCTCACTTTTCAAAACAAATAGAGTGTATTTACATAAATACACACCTAAATATCTACATGCATACTTGGGCATTCCTATTATAAGTCCAATATACTGTATAATTCTCTGACTTTTCTGAGAAAAAAGAAACTAACTAATTTCCATGACCTATAAAGAGATAATTTAATTAATCAGAAATGGCAATGCTACTGAGCCAGATAGCTTTTGACCCCTGCCCACAATATTCCCTGTATTTAGTAAATTCGCTGGCTTCCCCTGTCTAAATATAATTTATCATCACCATCTGGTGTGATATTCTGGCAGCAATACCATTTTGCCTTTACAAAAAGTAATTACTGTAATTTGGCAGTATTCGATAGTGGAGAGATCTCACACTGTCAGGGCGTATCGACACAGTACACTGACATTGACATTATATGTTCATTTTCTGACTCTTACTTACATTAGGAGATCATAAAATAATATTGCACCAAATTTGAGACATACTGTAGGCTATTAAAAAATTGCCCAAACATGGGCTAAGGCAATTTCTAAAACTGAATCTACAGTAAATGTAATGCAGCATTACGTATTTAACATGACATGACATAACAGTGCATAACGCATCGTGTAATAACATGACAAGACTGTTCAGGTCCAAACGCTCTCATATGTTAAATTCTGCTCCCACTGAAATATTGTGAGCCTGAAACTTGAATGGATAATTATAGTAATAATCTCTGACTGACAAGTAAAGTAGATACACAGCTCACCTGATAATGACAATGATGCTGTCAAAGCCATTGTAGGGGTTCTTAATGTAGCCAAACAGTCCTAGAGCCAACACTTTAACCACCATCTCAAGGCTGAACAGGCTGGTGAAGACCATGTTACTGATCTCCAAGATGTCCGTCAGCTCTTGAGGCTGAACACACAAACGAGCATGCAGTACAAAGAGACAGATGAATACACAAACAGGTAAATATATACAATATGTATACAGTATATTTATTTAGTTATGTAGATAGATAGATAGATAGATAGATAGATAGATAGATAGATAGATTTTCATTAGTTTTATTTTAGATTTTTTATTTAGATTTTTTATTTTTTGAAAATGTTTAGTTAAAGTATTTATTTTTGTCAGTGTTAGTTTTAGTGTTTTTTATATGTGGTATTTGTCAGGGCCAAGATTCCAATAAAGGCAGAAAAAGTATTCTGTAATAAAACCTCAACAAATTTTTAAGACAGAGCTTGGCATTCCCCCTTACCTTACTGTACCATGCAAGGTAAGCTAGGTTAGCTTTCTTGTGTAAGCTTTTCAAATGGACTTTCAGATTCGTTGGATTCCATAGATCTTTCCCCTTGAGGAATGTTCCACATATTTTATCACCTTCCACTGCAAGGCCCTTGCTCTTATCTGAGACAGTCATATTCAAAGCAATCCCAAATGGGACTCTGCAGCTTTCTCTCGCCGCAATGATGTCAGGTGAGGGGCGTGGCCTATATCTGGCACAGCAAAGAAATCGAGAGATAGATTTCATATCCACCCAAAAATGCTAGGTCTAGACCTATGTATTAAATACATTGACAAAAAAACGATTTCATCTGTCATTTTGTTTATTTAATTTTATTGCAACCAGTACTTTTAGCTGTTTCTTACACAAACAAGCTATCCTGCCACTGTAAGTTGTTATTGCTCACAGAAACTTGCTAGTTAACATAAATGTTCACTTGATTTCTTTAGGGTCACTGCTCCTTGGGGATATCCTTGTGGTTGAAGGTTGTGGTTTCGTTTAGCCAATACAGCCCATAATACAACACATGGGTTATGGACTCAAATGTGAGGACAGAGTCAACCGGCGACGTGTGAAAGTGGACGCACAGCTCTGCGCATGTGTTGTGAGTGTGTGTTAGCAGTTGCAGCCGGTTGCAGCACCCATGGCCTTAGAGAGCACCAGGCTAACCCTGGCAATGTGAACGCCATGTACAGTAGTTCCAACTGTTAACTGTTAGCACCACAACCTATTAAGGAAGCGAACACACATTCAGACCTCCTTGACACACTGCAGGCTACAGACCCCCCCCTCCCATCGCGAAGAGAAGAGATACTTCTGGCTGAAGCACAATGTAAATCCCTCCCTCAGTTCACTCCTATTCTCTGGCTCATCATCCCATTCTCTCACTCCCTGTCCCGCTTGCATTCTGATGCAGTGTCTCTCTATCACGCTCGCTCTCTCCCCTGCCTGTCCCGGGGTCACACTTTAATTAACACTTCAGGTCTTATGAGCTTCTCAGCCTTCCGACGCACATATACGGAATCACCAGACACACACACACGCACACACATACAGGGCTGCCATATGCTATGAGAGTAAGGTGTTGATTAGAGGAGAGTCTTATTGAATCAAACGCACGTAATGATTATCACATTCACATTTGGTCAAACTACGCACGCTGCCTGCCACTCACGACCAAGCACACACACACATAGTACATTGCTGTTTCTTTCACACGCGTGTGTTGACAGTTGTACCTACCTGCTCGTGGTACTCAATTCCCATGGACATAGTGTTAATCAGAATTGCAAACATGATTCCTCTGCTGAAATATCTGCTGCCGACGATGACTCCCAGTTTGTCTCTAAGTCCCACCCAGCAGCGAGTGCACAGCATTCTCGTTGGCCGGGAAGCCTGTCCGTCGACACAGCAGGGGTCGTTACAGTGGCACGTGTTGTTACCGGGGTAAGGGCTGTTGCCATGGCAGGCGCTGTTGTAGCCGTGCAGCCGGTTGTCACGCTGCTCGTTAGCGTTAGCGCTGTCACTAGCCGGGTTGTCGCACGGACAGCATGGGCATGCTGCTAGCTGTCCTGGGCCGTCCCCTGGTAATGCTAACGCCACCTGCGCGGAACACACACCTGGAGACACAGGAAGAGAGCACGCACGCACACACATCCAGGACGGTTTATACATGACATTGGCAAAACAACAAATATTTCTTAGGCAGCTGACTATGTGTTGAATTCACACACACACACACACACACACACACACACACACAGAGACAGACACAAGTTGACAAGTTCACAGTATACCCATATATAGACTTCTGTTATTGCAGCATAGTTCAATATAATCCTTGCCTCTCGGCATCGGTGAGCACCTCTCTTATTCGGTTGGGCAGTTTTAATATGGGAGCTGTTGTACACGCTTTGTAGAAACAAAGGGGCTTTACACAGAACTACGACGGTAGTGGGAAAGTAAAGAGGCGACAGATTTCAAAGGAAACCATCAACAGACATCTGGGAGACGACACTCCTCGTCTGATTTAACAGCACGGCTCTACCAAGAGCCGATTGTCATAACAGTCACTGCCAATGTTTCTCTGGAGGCTGTTATAGTAAATTCATTCATGCCGTTCTCTGTTGTGTGCGTACGAGGGACTATAAGGAGTTTCTCTCAAATGCAGATTAGCTCCATTAAACACACACACACACACACACACACACGCACACACACACACATACACGCACACACACACACACAGTATATAAACCACAGATTCTTTTCTATTTTTATGTTTGGTCCAATAATCTCAAAATACCCAGCATGCCTGTATTATACAGTAAGTATGTTATCAGTTCTACGTTGGCTACAATTTTATTCGCCTGGTAAAAGCCCGTCCTGTTTTTGCAAGCTCATCTTCTAGGATTCTCTTCGCTTTGCATATCAGCCTGGGACTTCTCAACCGAAAAGCTTTTGTCAGCTGTTACAGAACCATCTCTTGCAGGAGGGTAGTGCAGTTGGCAGTGACAGCACTGTACCAGTGTTTGGAAAAGCATGCTAATGGTTTGATTGACACCTATTTGAACCGTCTCTATGATGGTGATGCAAGAATCAGGATGGTCTTCAATTTACTGGTATTATATGGTCAAAATGATCTATTACACTGATCGCAATTTGAAATTAGATAATCGATAATCACCCCTGTAGTACGTTTCTTTCTCATTTTCAAGATTTGTGAATTAGGAATATTCTGTAAACCATATTATTCATGAGAGAAGGGAGGATATCATTTTCATATTGTAAATGTACCCCCCCCCCCAATCCTTCCCATTACAGGGATTCCATTCCCTCATCAGAATGCAAATTCTCTATCGCCCCAATTACATCTTTGTGCCACTTCACACAATGCTTTTCATCTTCTCATTATTCTCCAGGGCTCAGAGCCACTGTCACTGAGAACGCACGCACGCATACACACACGCACACGCGCACGCGCACGTCTTACCATGCTCAAGCACCAGCTGTGGCAGTCTGTTTACTGTCTCCGCCACAACCAGCCTCTTCTGTCCCTGGCTCTTAGTGGCCAGGTGACTGAGCAGCGAGGAGATGATTGGGTAGTTAAATCCGTGTCCTCTGCCCTCCGCCGGGCACTCGGACTGACACGGGTGGCGATGGCGGTAGAGGCTGTGAAGGTGCGAGAGGTCGGCGTGGGCGTGGCCAGAGTGGCGGTGAGCCAGGCCATTCACTTCCCCCGTGGGCCCGCTGCCCTTGGCTCCGCCTCCGCCCCTCCCTCCCCTGCACGGGCACGTGCACGTGCAGCGTGCCCGCAGGCAGGCATAGCAGCGTGACAGCCGGCGGCCGGCCTTGCGGCCCAGGTGCGCCAGGTAGCGGATGATCTCCTCGTAGCAGCTGCCCGGCTGGCTGTCGCTGGCCAGCGTGGAGGCGGACTGGTGGAGCTGGCGGGCGCGCTGCTCCGACTTCATTAGGGCGTGCTCCCGCTGCTTGGTCTCCGAGAACTGGGTCGCTATGACCACCAGGCACAGGTTGATCATGAAGAAGGAGCCCACCTAGACACGTCAGCACAGGGTGAGACACGACGCCTGTGTGCATGCGTGTGTGCGTGCGTGTGTGTGTGCGCATGTGAGTGCGTGTGTGTGCGTGTGCGTGCGTGATAGAGAGAATACTCACTATGATGAGGAAGATGAAGTAGATGAAGTTATAGAAGGAGTGGGCATCCATTACATAGTACATGATGTCCACCCAGCCTTCCAGTGTTATCACCTACAACCCCCAAACCAGACAAACCAGTTATATGGGGTGCTTTAATTGTTACATACATGTTGCAAAATGCATCCTCTGCATTTAACCCATCCCTCAATGGAGCAGCGGGCAGCCGCTGTGCAGTGCCCGGGGACCAACTCCAGATAGAGGCCAGTGTCACTGGTCAATGGCAATGGCTGGAGTAGTATATAGGAATATAATATGAACAGCCTTAAACACCCATAAAAACCTTTGCATATTTTATTAAAAATAGCTTCAGGTAGATTAAAGGGTTATTGAACTGTTGTAAAACCCTATCTCAAAAATTGCACCCCAAAGAGAGATGTTAGTAACATAATTGGCTCTGGTACAAACAATATTATACTGTACATCTTTCTAACATTTACCTGGAAGATAGCAATCCACGCATATCCAATGTTATCAAAATTGATAGCGCCTTTGTGTGGGTTCACTTCCCCGGCACGACACTCGTTGTAGTACTGGAACCAGTTGACGCAGGACACTGGCTTTTCAGTTGTCAGGCCGACCGGTGGCCCCACCCCCTCGGCGTTCAGAATGCAGGACGTCCTGCCTAAACGTCGACGAGGCACATCAGAGCAGTGAAGCATCCCGTTCTCTCTCTCAGTGGAGCATATGAAGGGGTGGTCATCGGTGCTGTCGGGCCGATAGTAGCCGCTCAGGAACGACATGTTGTACTTCCTGAAAAAGGCAGAGGAGCGTAAATGACACCTTTCTCACAATGTTCATTGTTTTCCATGGGGTTCATTTGAACGTACTTTACAGTCATCTCTAGCATTGATTTGTGATGGGGATTTAACAAGTGAAATGCTCAAATTAAATGAAAACACAGTAATAGCCCAGCAACACACCTAATATAATAAAATATAATGAATGAATGAATGAATACACATACAGCATAAACAAGCCAGAAGACAGAATGTGACAGCAGACACTGGCATCACTCCCAGGTTTTTTTGGGAGCAAAACATCGCATCAGTGTGCATGTCACGCACCAGGGGAAGACATTAAAATAGGGAAGGGCGTGTTGCGTGAGGAGAGAAAGGGAAGTAACCAGTATGTCAATGCAGATATGAGGTCAGCAGGTCAGCATGATACCGTGGTATATGTGATTGTGTTTGCAGAGGGGATATAACAATCAAATGTCAGTTAGTCATTAATTGAGTGTGACATGACTGACAGCATGAGACAGAGTCAGACTGACAGGGAAACTTAAAAGTTTGTGTTCGGTGCCAAATAAATACCCTCGCACCCCATCCACAAACACATGTGCACACATACACGCGCGCGTGCGCGAGCGAGCGCACACGGATTCCCAAATAAAGCCAAGATTAAGTCAAAGACCAATCACTTAGCCCGCTTAATCCCTTGATTTGTGAGTTCTCTCTACACTGACTCTAATGCAGGGGTTCCACTTGGGAGGGCAATTTAATCCCTTGTAGCTCTACAGATTCCTGTTCGGGGACTGACTGGACTATTGATTAGTGATCACCTATTGAAAGGCAGGGAACAGCACCAATGCAATAATGAGCTGCTAGCTTTTACTACCCATCATTCCCCTAGGGATATATAGGAAGCCAGCTACGCTAGCTCTGAAAAGCAGAGGCTTTGTCGGAAATCCCACGTTAGCGTACTATTTAGTATGCCAAAACACTACGTACAAGACAGCAAAATCATCGGCGCGCGTGTAAACGGCGGTCGTAACTATGACTCTCTTAAGGTAGCCAAATGCCTTGTCATCTAATAATGATGCACATGAATGGATGAACGAGATTCCCACTGTCCCTACCTGCTATCTAGCGAAACCACAGCCAAGGGAACGGGCTTGGCAGAATCAGTGGGGAAAGAAGACTCAGTTTCCCCCTCGTTCCCTGCCTAAGTACTGGGTCTCTCTGGAGCCCGGTCCCACGTACGTGTCAAGGCTTTGCAAAGGCCGTGGGAGAGAGGGTCCCCGGGCCCTGGCCGCTCTGCTTAGCCCCTGTTGCCCCCCGGTGGTCATGGTCGTCCCACGTTACTGATAGATTGGAACTCCTAAACGCCATTTGGAGGGGCCCTGCCGGTCGGCCTTCGGGTCGTAGTCACAGTGGACGCTTCCTCCAGCCTGCGTTTTGGCCTCTAAGGGCGGACGGAGCCACCCGGCTACCCCCGACATGAGATGTTCTACTGCGGTGCCCGTCGCGGTAGGCCCACGGATGTGATATGATGTTGTAATAACCCACAATGCAGTGCGACCTTTCACCCATCACCTCCCTGAAGGGATAATGGCAGCCGGATAAGATTACGCGCTCCGTGAATGTCGCCGAGCCCCGTCAGGTTGCCTTTCCGGCGGTTCCTACGGTTACTCACGTCTTGACTTCCTCTCCCAGAAAGCAGCGGTTCCTCAGGAGCCCCGCCCACAGCTGCACGCCGACGATGCCGAAGATGAAGAAGACGAAGAAGCAGAGGGCCAGAACGTTGCCCAACATGGGCAGGGTGTCTAGTAGCAGTGTCACTAGGATACGCATGCCTGCACACACACACACACACACACACACGCAAGCAAGCAAAGGGCACACACACACACACACACACATGCAAACACACACACGCATATGCAAAGACACACACATACACACACACACGCATATGCAAAGACACATACACACACACGCATATACCCGCATGCACACACACACCCACCCACACACACACACACACACACACACACACACACACACACACACACAAGGGGTTGCATTCTCAATTAATGTTTTAGCCTCATTCTCCTAAACAATAAAATAGGTGAAAAGTAATCTGGGCAACATCAAAGATACTTTAAAGATACATTAACCATGTCTAAGGTATAAAGTAGCTGCTATTTAGCAGCAGCATCAAACACAGTATTACAGTAATAATTGACAATCAATAACATGTTTACGGAGCTTAGTCAGGTCCTACGGTATTGAATGAACAATTTAAAATATCGAACAGCAGGCAATACGTGAGAGCAGATATAATGCAAACTCACTGGGAACTCGGTTGATGGCTCTGAGTGGGCGGAGAACACGGACTGTTCTGATGGCTGATAGGCTGACATTGTGCCCGTCAAGAGAATATTCCAGCATCCTAGGAGAGACAACCAGTGTTGTTACACAGGCAACCTCATCAAGCGTCTGCTGACCTTGGCAAACCCTCTAATGTCTGCTGAGACGGGATGCGGATCGACGAGCCTTTTAACCGCCAATAACGGAGGTCTCGCATTCCCAGGACACAGATTATTCTAACACACACACACACACATACACATACATATAGGTATGCGCACACATGCACACACACCCCGTCGTGCACAAACGCACACACACACAGTCACGCACATACGTACATGTGTGCGCGTGCACACACACACACAGGCATGACATTTAACTGGCATCAAAACAAGTGGCCACGCTTTACGCAAAACACACGCAGATACACACTCATGTTTAATGTCATTTAGTGTCTGTGCGCGTGTAACACTTACCCCACTATGACAATGAAGAAGTCCAGCCTGTTCCATGTGTCACCAAGGTAACCGTTGTGCCCTATGACCCCGAGAGCTACCATCTTAACCAGCATCTCCCCCGCAAAGAACACAAAGATACCATCATCTAGAGCCTGCACACACACACACGCATGCACGCACACACCATGAAGAGGATTAGTGTAAATTGATTGAATCCAAAAACTATTCAAGAAATTCTTTGTTCCATTGCTGAACATAATTATGTTCACCAATGGAACCAGTGTTTGTTAATTAGCAATTACATTGTAGGGGACGCGTATCTGCACATACGTGTGTGTGTGTGTGTGTGTGTGTGTGTTCCTCACCTGCAGAAAGGACGGTGTGTGATCACAGGGCTGGAACATTCCTAGCGTGACACAGTTCAGCAGGATGGCCAAAATACTCACACGCTCAAACCATGTGACTAAAGGTTAAGGGTCAACCACACGCTACAGTATAAAAACTGACGAACAGGAAATTACTTCAAATCTTCACAGAAGCTAATAAAGTTGTTGGAGATAAGCAACACTGATCAACATGCAACTGGGAGCTGATTGCAAATGAAAACAGGCTGTGCTCAATTTCAATTTACAACACTGGGATTTGATACGTCAATATGACATTATGAATATTTGGCAGAGTGGTTGTCAAAGTAGGGCTTAAGTCATATGTAAAGGCTCTGTGGTGTTTTTTGGCAGGTTACAATGCTTTTTGAATGTGATTTCTTTTAATCCGGTTTAATTGTAATAATTGTGCATACACTTGTCAATTGTGTATGCTATCCTGCACCCGATAAGAGCACACGCCATATATTTGTGTCCGGCTGCATTCCCTGGTCATGGCTAAACATGGATTAAAGCACACTGCCTTAGCGGGTTATTCTAAAAATGACTACTGTGGGCATGGCTATCTGCCAGTAGAGGTCAGGCCAAAATACATCAGCCTCATCCATTTCAATTACTGTAATATGGACAACATAAAAACATCTCCCACAATGCACAGAATGGGCTGCTAGTTTCGTTGCTAGTTTAGTAGTTTCAGCTATGGAAAATGAAGTTGGTAAGGACATCGGAAAAGTCATTAAATCTACATTATCATCACCATATCGACTACAGTGCAAAGCATCTTGGAAACTGAGTAGCTAAACAATTTTAGGATAGCTGATATTTCTTCCTACGCTGCAACACTGCCATGCAATATGTGAGCATGACTAGTGTTTATACAGCTTCATACTCAGCCCAAAACATTCAGAGTGTGTGTGTGTGTGTGTGTGTGCACGCCTCGATGTGTTGCTTGCTAACTATCAGACAGGGTGAAGGAGGGACAATAGACTTTAAGTCGAAATTAACATTGCCAGCTACACACACACACACACACACACACACACAAGCATTTGAGACCTGCTGAATGGATGACAGTGCTGTATTCAAGAGCCAAGGACATATACATAATAAAGCCTGGAGCATGCACATATGCACACACACACGCGCGCAAAATCACCGTCTTGTACACAGATTTGCGCACACACACACACACATACACACAGTTCCTTTCCCAGACACTTTCTCTCAAGAGGGCACAGAAATTAATGAGAGTACAATCCTTTATCACCCTTGGGACAGAGAGAGAGGGAGAGGAAGAGAGAGAGAGAGAGAGAGAGAGAGAGAGAGAGAGAGAGAGAGAGAGAGAGAGAGAGAGAGAGAGAGAG
>JAODTR010004035.1:0-12359 GCA_025399935.1 Amblyopsis rosae | reverse complement strand
AGAGGAGGAGAGGAGATGAGGAGAGGAGAGGAGAGGAGAGAGGAGAGGAGAGGGGGAGAGGAGAGGAGAAGAGAGGAGAGGAGAGGGGGAGAGGAAAAGAGAGGAGAGGAGAGGGGAGTGGAGGAGAGGAGATCGGGAGAGGAGTGGAGAGGAGAGGAGAGGAGAGAGAACAGGACAGATGGGTGTGTGTTATAACAGAGCGGGGAAGTGCAAGAGGCTGGTTAGCTGTCATGGTGTGTGCGAGCACATTTGTGCGTCATTGAAGCTATTCTGAGACCTTGTGCATACACACACAAACACACACAGCACTCTGTGTGTATTATCTAATCCATTCATTATTTTCAAATTTTGTGACAGGTTTATGACAGTTTCCTTGACAACAATATTGTTTTGATTGATCAGGGAGCCGGTGGTGCTCAAGATATTATTTTCCTTATTATGTAAAAACAGGCTTTCCTAAATAATATTTTATCCATGGGCAACTTCAACCTTGGAATAATTGAAAATGTCATCATTATATTCAGCAAACTGCCTCATAATATAATATAATTCTTTGTAAATGTTAAATATATGACCGAATTCCATCCATGAACTGTTATGTTATTAATTGACAATGAATCACGTGTGAAAAGTAGAGGCATGCAAAGAGAAAAAAAATAAAGAACCTGACAAGTTTGAATTTGTCCTACAACACAGTCACAGTAGCTGGGCTACTGTAATTGCCAAGAAAAGCATTGACGTCATGCAGGGATTGTAGTGTCTGACTAATGATAAATCATCATGAATAATATCAGGTGAATTGCTGTTGTAGCGGTTTCTCTATGTTTATTATTATGTTATTGAATGTTTTATTTACTGTGTTATTTTAAGGTAAATAACAACATTTCTAGCAATAAAAATGCATAAGTATAGGAAAATGACCCGTCCCTTATTTGAGGGAAGGAGAGTCAAAACAATAAAACAATAGGAGTTATGGTACATCGTCAAGTTTTAAGGTATACAGTGAGTCATTTTGTACCTTCATAAAATTATTATAAAATTTAAAAAAAACTTTTCCTTCAATGCCATAGGGTGCTCCCTCAGAAGCTCCTTCCCACACATTGGAAACACATTGCAATTGCCAGGATATTGCTGTATGGTGCGGTCTGCCAGAAGTGAGTGGAAACAGAGCTTGCACACCTTAGATATTCACGGAATTTGACAAAGAAATGATAAAAGAATCGGACTGTAACTTTAAGTGTGTCTGAATGTGACATTTGACACATATCTCGCTGTGTATTTTCTTTGGTATGCAAGATGACTGACTGTTCTTATCATTATAGATTTCTTGGCAGTGACAATGATACCTCCATAAGACATAACCATAGACATAACCATAAGTCTACCTCGCCACTGCAGCAGTGCTGCTGCTAACCTTGTTTTAATGCGCTGCTATCAGATAAGGACCCTCTATTCGTGCAACAGTGTTTGGCCCATTCATTCTGGGGAACTGCTCACAATGATCGGGGGAAAACCCAATAGGGTCAATGCACCATAACATGCAATTTGTCATTCAAAACATACTAGACCAGCCCAAGTGCCTATATTTATGTATGTGAAAAGTGTTCAAAAATATTTGTTTTGTATTATACATTGAGACATTGTTTATGTTAATATTCTTCTTGATTTCCTTTTATAGTTGAGACACACACACACACGCACGCACACACACACACACACACACACACACACACACGCACACGCTCTCACTCACTACAGGAACTTAAGCGCTTCCTGTTGTATGTGAAACAGGAAATGAGGTTACTACCCATGTTTCAAAGTATTATGAATGAGAGCTACATAGCAAAGCTACATCTAATGTGCTAATCAGGGATTAGGGAAGGAACGGAATGGAACATAACATAACATAACATAACATAACATAGCATACAGGAACATAACATTACATACAGGAACATAACATAAATGAACGGACCATAACGGAACATAACATAACATAACATAACATAACATACAGGAACATAACATTACATACAGAAACATAACATAACATAAATTAACGGGCCATTACGAAACATAACATAACATACAGTAACATAACATTACATACAGAAACATAACATACCATACAAGAACATAAATGAACGGACCATAACACAACATAACATAACATACAGTTCCATAACATACAGTAACATACAGTACCATAACATAACATAACATACAGGAACATAGCATAACATAACATACAGGAACATAACATACAGGAACATAACATTATATAATGTATGATGCAAATGACCAAAGGTGATGCTTACAAGTTGGAAAGTGTAGTATCTCCCCACAAATAGTGATATAAAGATATAATTAATGAATTCACATTTATCTAATAATAACACCTGCCATTTTACTGTAAAATTGTCGTGCAACGTCCATGAGGGCCCTTTCTATATTCTAGAACCATTCACTTCTTGGACCACAGGGTATGTGGGTGATTGCGGGCACTGAGGCATACACTGTAGTCTCAGCCAGACAATTAGATTGATTGTAATTGGTCAATTACATTGGTGCTCATTATGGACTTGTTAGACCATTGTGAAATTACTGTGAAAAGATTGTGTGGCTTTAGAACAACCACTTGTATATTGTGTACATGTTTTGTGTTTGTGTGGATTTAGGAGGATGCCACATGATAACCTAAAGCTACACTTTTGAATATATATTACTAACCTTATTTGGGGTTAATTCTATTGACTGCTAGAGAAAAGTCATAAACTCTCTGAAGTGAACGCTATTGTCCAATGAGAGCAGGAGCTGCAGGTGTGTTGATGGGGGACATTGTTTAATACAGCATTTCCCAAAGAGATCACAAAAACACACTAGGCAGAGATAAAAAGCAAACCTATGTGCCATGTCTTTGCACTGTATCTGTGATGTCAGTGATGTGAAACGCATTGCTATAGATACACATACATGGCTCATACACAGAGACTAATGGATATACGTGCACCCGTTGCATCAATAGCAACCTCATTTCTTTGTACCAGACACCACCCATAATACTAGACGGCAGTATGACAAAAAAAAAGCAAAAGTGCACCGTTAACTGTTTCACTGCCAGACAGATTTGAGCTGGCTGTGGTCGCCTGACTAAAAGCTCTCTAGCTGTGTTTCTGATTATTACTATGATGGTTTCAAGTGAGTATTGATGAAGGTTGCTCTGCCTCTCCCAGCTTGTGTGTTGTTGGTGGTCAGGGCGGGATGAACCACTCCCTCAGAGCCTATGCCGAACACTACAGGAGACATCTTTACCACTGGTAACTGTTAATAACTTTCCATAACTTACAAGCCACACACCTGGTAATAGTGTGCACAGCTGCTTTGATTAAACACATAAAAAGATGTACATAACATAGATATACGGTAACAAGTGTTTTCTTTTCTTTTTCTTTCTTTGGTGGGGTGGGGCATTTTCATGAATACAAATGACAACTGCTTCTGCCCCGTTGTTTCGGGGGAAATTTTGGGGAATGAGCAGAGTTGACCAACCATGCAAAACTGAGCGTGTGTGTGAATACTCCCCCCCACCCCCCCTTTCTCTCTGGGGAATTTATGGGGAATGAGCAGTCCATCAACCATGCATGAGAGAGTGTGTGTGTGTGTGTGTGTGTGTGTGTGTGTGTGTGTGTGTGTGTGTGTGTGTTTGAATACAGTTATAACAGTGTCCTATTCTAGTGTTGCTGATCTGTATGAAGCATGTTTGACACTTCTGCCCACACAAGTTACACCAACTTTAATGCACTGCAACCATCTGAAGAATCTATTAGGAGTGAGTTTTGGAATTGTATCAAATAAAAGACAGCTATAATGTATAACGTTCTGAACTTCAAAGATACAGTAGCATTCAGGCACGATATTACTAGAACAAATAGTACTATGTGATAGATTAGTTGCACCACCTCAAAGTGTGATATTACTTCACGGTGGTCACATAACTGATCTGTGGCTTGGTTTTCAGTGGAAGCACATCTTTAATGCACAAGAGGCATTTACCTACGACCACTTTGGTAGTTTGAGGTTATAGCATGAGAAAAACTAAACCTTTACAGGAAGTTGTATTTATTTGCGTGCGTGAGGGGGTACTTGCAAGAACTTCATGCTTGTAAAATAAAGGATCATTTGTTTCTGATTTGACAATAGTATTACTATTATTAGGCGACTTGTTAACATTAATTGTGAGATAGATTATAGGCTGATACTGTTTCCTTAATGCATCTGTGAATGCATATGTAGGGTGCAAATTGTTGAGAATATTCAGGGACAATATTCCAATGCATGGTATTCATTCTGTCTTCTCAGATGAGCCAACTACGTTCATCAGCACACACTTTATCAATCATCTATCTGGTGAGGATTGAGGCCTGCTTTAACCATCACGTTTTGTCATTAGCAAGCTAGCTGGTCAACGCTAACAAACATTTCTTTACAATCCTATGAAGACCATATGAGACACAATAATATTGTGGGTAAGACAAGAGTAATACCGTTATGAGGCTGTACACTCCTGGAATTGAGTGATGAGTCTCTCGAACCACCTCTCTCTATTCCTTCCCCTACGGACAGCCACACTTGCATGGACAGTCAAACTGTTTATAAAAAAAAAACAAAAAAAAAAAAACATGTATAATTAAAATTAACATTTATATAAAATATATTTTTTCATTAAATCTTGAGGAATTACATTTCATGTAACTTCTCTGTTCACCGTTTCATTCAAATCAATTCAGAGGACGGTTTAAAGACAGTGAACTTAGGCCGCCAAAACAAGCCATCCATTTCAGCACACTTATCTTACAGTATGTCTCCACTTTCCAGGAAGCTTTAGGACGACAAGTGCTATGTGACAGCGCATCAGCTTGTGATGAGATCGTCCTACACAGTTTCAACCCGACTCACACCATTGATCGCAACAAAAACCACACGATTAGACTGTCCTGAACATTTCTCATAACATACACACATAACGCATTCATATACACAGAACTGGCACACATATACACACACACACTGAATCAAGCAAAATGTCCTTAGCTCTGTGTACCTATAGTGCTTATATACTTTATTTTAAAATAAATTAAGTGTTGTCAGTTCTGTTGCTAGAACTAACTACAAGCAATTGTAGTTAGTCAAATGTCCAATAGTGAAATATTTTCCATGGCATTCAAATCATTGCGCAAAACAAAATATAGCTGATTAGCTCAGTCATTCAAATTACTTGATGGGAAATTGTGTAGGCTGAGGTCAGTGGCTAACCTCAAGCCATCACCACATATCTTACACATAAGGACTAAATAAGTCAAGCATTACCGTTAGTTTCATTTTTCTCACGGATTACTATTTTACCTTCATTTTCATTCAGTTGAAGCCCATCAACTATTGTCAAATTAATTTCCTGACATTGCAATAAGCTACTTAATGTAGCATATGACACGTCAAAGAAAAAGCATATACATGTGTAGCCTTTGAAGATGAATTCAGTTCAATAAATCTTTATTATCCCCAAGGGGAAATTCTTTCGGCAACAGTACAGGATATCCACACAATCCACACATAAATAACAAATACACAATATGACATACAGTATACAGAATTGGTAATAATAACAGAGTCAAGATATGAAGACTTTTCCGTTGGACATGCCATTAATTAGTGTTTCGTAGCATTTAATAGTGTAATGGCCATAGGAGTAAAGGAGTTTCTGATCAAGAGTGGGACAGGCCATGATGGCATACTGTGTAACCACAATACGTCAATAAACCTGGCTCATAGCTGTTAAATGCATGCAAGTCTGGAAAAAATGGTATCTGTAAAGTGTGAAGGATCATTTGAGGAAAAGCTTGGCGCAGACAGAGGTTCAGCTTTGGGAAGGGGGAAAGCACCACCATATTTGGTGGAGTCATGTGGTTTGTAGAAGTAGTGTCAAACATGATTCAAGTCAAACATGGGGGTAAAATCCCACAAACATGTGAGAAGAATTTAAAGTTATCTGTCAGTTCATTTCAGAAACAAATATATCCTTATTTAGTTTGGTTGGTGCAACAGCAACTATCCACGATGACTTGACATTAAATGTATCATTATCAATATGTCTAAAATAAAAAACGGTTAGGCCTGCGCTAATGTGGGTAGCCCTTCATCACATTCCAAGTCTTTTAGCAAACTGGAAACTATGGAAACTGTATAGGAGCCATGTATTGTGCTACAGAAGCCATGAACACAAATATTCTAAGAAGTTTCCTATTGTATGAAGAACTGAAATACACAATAGTTGCACAATCTGAGGGTATGTGACCTAGGAACGTCTGTATTACATAATCACCCCCTTTCAATCATTACTGAGTCTTGCTTGATAGCACATGCTAAGGGTAATGTGATGCATGCTTCCTTGTGCAAATAAATTGTCATTGTTTTTCCTAAAGAATGCAAACTATGTGAACAGGGGTGCTGTTATTTTGTAGCCTGGCCTGATTCCAGACTCCTGAAGCCCTGCCCATATTTCAAATATTGCCAAACTGTAATATCCAGTAGGTGGAATAAAACAAACCAATCAGTGCTTTAATGGGTGGGTGAATTCGATACCCTCAAGCTGGTCTTTTTTTAAACATGTTTGCTCAACATCTACCATGATTCTTAAGTTAAAATTATTAATATCAACAACAAAGCAGCCGAAAAAATTAAACGTTTCACTTACAGAAAATAGTTTGCTAGGAGGCGTACTGATCTGATTATCAGGCTAATTATTGTGTCTAACATGTTGAATGTCATTGGCAGGAATATCTAATGCTATATAATTTTGTACACTTGAGAAGGTAAGCTCAAGATCCTAATGGGTCAAAGTAGCATAAAGTAAAATTGTACTCAAAACTCAAGGAACAATGGTGACTTTATTGACCTTTGTTTTTTATGCCTGTGGTTGCAACACACTTACTTTACCAATTTGGGGAAATGAAAATGTGGTGCACTTAAATTCTCCTCATCCTGGCCTCCTACCATCTTGCATTCACTTCTCCAATTGTTACAAAGAGGAACTTTTGTCATCGACATCAAAATATGCCTCATATTCCAGATGGTCTTTTTTATCCCTGGAGCCTTGGAAGTGCCATTGTCAAATGTTTAATTTGTTAAAACAAATTTCTATAGTATTAAACTTTTTACTGAAATATTGTAGCCTTCCTTGCCATTACTTAGTGACTTAAACAAAATGTCTTCAAATATGAAATGGAAGTCAGAAAGTACTATAATTTGACATTATCTAAAGCGAGCATAACATGTTTAAGGCGGAACAAAATGTAGGAGTAATCTTATTAGTTCCTTAATCCTTCACTCCGTCGGCATCCAAGAAATTAAACATTTAACACGCCCTCTTAGACTTTCCAAACTACAGAAAGTTAATGTGATTAGAATGAAAATATATTAATATATTTTTTTGGCATATTTGGTTCAGTATGTGCATAGCCTGACTCGTGAAATGTGCTAACAGCATCCATTTTTACTTCTTTGATTGCAACCCAGGTCATTGCCATCATGGCAAAACATGCTAAAAGATAATCTAGTAGTTTCCATATCAGGAAGTGTTCCCGTGTTCTTTCTTTGAGGTAGACTACATAATAATGCAATAATGTTCTTCTTCTCAATTTATGGCTAAACCTCACCGCCTACATACCAAAGGTCATTCTCATCCGTTTGTGATCTTTGAACTCAAAAAGACAAAGAAAAAACCCTGAACATCTTAGAGAGAATTAGCAGTGACTCTTTAGGCAGTGCAATCTCAATATAAAAGTCGCTTCAAGTAAATGTCAATGCTAAACACTTACTTCTCAGTTGAAATAAGAACAGGCAACATTACATCTATTGCAATCCTCTATACCAGAGGCATTAAATCCACAGTTTGAACAATCTCAGCAATTCAGACTGCCTCATAGAGAAACAACAACATCTCAAGTCAAATAACATACAAAATTAGAATGCAAAAGGATAACAAATATTGCACTCGCTGCTGTTTCCTTTATTTGCAGATTGGCAGAGTGACAGAAAGTTTAAGCATTTGTAGAAATGGAAGTGAAGTGGGAAAGGCAGTTCCATATGCGTTATGTCAGCCTTAGGGACAGTCGGATCTGACTGCCTTTCGCTGCCACACTCATTTGGCCACAGCAATCTCCCCATCTCATGCTAAAGGTCTGACATCGCTATAAGGCTCCTTGGCATTACCTGGGAGCTATGGGACATGGAGCTGCTGATTAAATATGTCTTCATTAAAGCGATTAAATGTGCACGGCGATTCAATTTCCCACGGGCAGCTGAATAACGATGAGGGAAAAGTGCTTTTGGCATATAGGGAGAGGTTTTGGTCTGAAAAGATGGAGGCTAAAAATAGAAATGGACATTGGCTGTTTAGTAGCCTTAATTCAAGTGAACTCCACACTCTTAAATCTCAGACTGATTAATAGTCCTCTTACTTCATTTTCTGGGTGAGGGGGTGAGCGTTTTTTCCTTGCAGGGACAAGCAGACGAACAACTCGTACCTGACTTATTACACCTGCAGGCAACTTCCAGGTCATTGAGCTGCCAGCATGAAGACCTTGCCAAACACAAGACATTTATATATTTTTGCTTCATTAAACAAATCTGGCCCAATGACAGAACTGAGCGAGCACTTGGCAGTGGTTGGAATTGAAAGTGTTTGATTTACGAAAGGAAGGGAGCTTTTAATTTAATTAACCAAAATAAAGTTTGAACAAAAGGATGTAAAGTAATGTCAGGTTAGCCAAAAATAAATACATCTGTCCGTGTGACCTGATGTCACATTCTAGCAAATACACATGTATGTATGGCCAATACACATTTAAGCCTATAATGACACTGCTGTTCATTTGTATTGTGACTCAAGATGCTAACGCTATAATTTAATGAAACTGTGAGGAACTGCAAAAATTGTCAAAAAATTTAAAAAGATATCACTCACATATATATATATATATATATAGTCCTCTTTTCCATGTTTAAGTGAAGATGAGTCATTCAATGTAAACCCTTTCATTTCAGAGAAAACTACATTCATGTACATTTTCTACATTCATGTAGTTTTAAGTGGACACTTCACCACCCTTCAACCCCACTGCTTAGCCTAGCCTGCAAACATATACCCAATGATGAGCTACTGGTCAACAAACATGTTTAAATATGTATTAGTATGACTCCGCACCAGGCTCCAAGATCACTATTGACTGATTGCTTCTTTCCATGTTGCCTCTATTGCTCTATTAATCCCTTACAAGTGTAATATTTCAGTTCCACTAAATAGCTGAGCTTTGAATCCTGTAGCTTTCTTACTTCAACAATCAGTTAAGTCTCACCTCGCTTGTGATATGTGCTAGACCAAATGTTTTCATATGCAAGTCACTTCCATTGCTCCTCAAAAACATTTATATCATATTTCTTCAAATCTGATCACCATCTATACTGGATAGGTATGTAATCATATATGCATTTTCTCTAATTCATTGTTGTGCCATTTAAAATAGAAAACGGCATATACTGTATTTAAAAAAAGGTATAGTAAGTAATTCTGGAGAAAGCTTATCGATATTTGAAGGCGATCAAAATAATAGTACCTCTCCCTTAAATGCTCCCTCAGAAGCACACATTGGAAACGTGTTGCAAATGAGAATATTGTTGCGTGTGTTCTGCACCACTTTGTGTTCCCATTTATGATGCCAGGGCTGTGTAGAAGTACCAGATTTTTTCAATACGCACAGGGAACGCTAAGCTAACAGATCACAAGGAGATATTTGGTGAATTTGACAGAAAGTGTTTTAGCTGACAATTGCATACTAAACCTTTAAAAATTGAAATGCATACATTAAAATATACACAATCTTAAACAGTATATCAGAAAACTGGAGTAATTTAAGCATGCATTGCCATTAATCAGCATTGCAGTTTGTTCTGAGAACATTGTTTTTAAATGGCAGACAAAAAAAGATGATTTGGTGGTGGTTTTTGGTTGATGCTATACCGAGTCATGGGGTAACATAAGAGAGAAGACAAGTTAAAAAGTGAACACTAGTCGCACTACTAATAGTAACATGTTGTCTAGAACATAATCCTGACCTTTAGAGGTCACCCTTAACGTTTTATTGACCAATGCACAGTATTTCAACATATTACTGTTTTTCATAAGTAGCGTCTTCATTTCCCCTAAAGTTACTCATTGACCAGGAATGACTTCACTGGGAGGGCCTTCCTACAAAACAAACAGTATAAAAGCACCAGATATGATTGCAATTACATGCTAAGGAGCTCCTGCAAAGATCTCCAGCTAACTAGGCAAAAGGGTATCTAAAGGAACAATGTACGATCTTGTCTGCCACTAGTCAAACTATAAGAACCTGCATCTCTGACCAAAATAAAATGCTTTGATGGGCCACACACATGCACTAACATGACGGACATGGCGTGGGCAGACCGGCTATGAAAACAAAAAACAGAGGAGCTCAAATTACAACAGATACAGGGATGTGATGCCATTCACTGCTCAGGATGCCATTATTCTACTATATATTTACATAGAAAATTGTTGTTTGCTGCTATAGTAAAGATTGTGTAAAGCAAATACAGAGATTTACTTGGAAATACTTTATAAATGTTATAAATCCATTCCTTTAAACATGTGTAAACACTGTTAACTATGTAGTGAGTGAATTGTAGAGTTTGAGTTTGTTCAACTATATTTAATAATTTCTCTGTTCATGATTTTTTGGAAAGGCCCTAAACGGGGGTCTATATACAGTACATAGATGGTCCCCCACTTCGCATACCCCTCCCCATAACACCACGAGGATATAAAAGCGTAGAGCCTTCGAATCAACGCAATATTTACCCTGATCCAATGAAAGTTATTATATGTCCTTCAACAGCCTACAGCCAATTCCATAGCTAAATAAACTTATTGTCCTTTAACAGCATACAGTCTGATAGTCATGCCTTTATTGCCAAATAAGCACACAATGTGGTTCAGAGTCAATGTGCATTATTTGAAAGCTACGTACTGGTTTAGTAGCCTATACCTCATGCTGCTAACACCTGCCTGCAAAATCCAGTGGGTATTCTCGTGTTCAAATCAGCATCCATTAAATCCAACTGTCTTTACGTAGTCCAATCCTATTTTCAAAAGAAAACATAAACCACATATCCAAACAATCATTTTAAAATTCCGTTTGAATTGTGACACGAAGCACACATATGTTCGACTATTTAAAATAATTTATTAGAGTCAAGAAATCACAGTTTGTCGTGCATTTGTTGAAGTATAAGACTGTGAAAATATGTAATTAGTAAGACTACAAACCCTGTGTTGTGTAGTACCATGACGTTGTTGCGCCACAGCCCTAAAGCCGAAGAGAGCGTTGTCTTGGTGACGAAAGCTGTAGTTCACTGAGCGGTTAGACACAAAACTAAAGATTACTTTGAAATTTCCCAACAAACTGCAACGTTTTTCACTCAAACAATTGTCTTATATATAGACACACATCATATGTGTACTTTGTGTCACAATTAAAACGGTATCTAAAAATAATGTTATCCTCGCCGTTGACTACCATACATATTTTTTTCCAAACTAAGGTCCCATAATGAGGAAGTGACTTAGGCTCTCTATTGTGCTGGGTATATTTTCATGCTTAAACATAATTTTATATACTTGGCAACATTTTTATTAATTCATATTTGGCTGGGTAGTTAATATTACCTTTTTATGTAGTGTGACAAACTCAACACAAATTTATGTCTGCTTTACATGGGCTTTAATGTTTACAATACCGTATATAGGACCTTTAAGTTTGCGGCCCCTACCTGGAACCTTCTTCAGAACATTATTTCTTACATTTTGTATCAAGGGTATGAATCTCAAGAATATTGGTCACAGTAATTTTTTACTAACAATTTTGTCTATTCAGCGAACTAGAGCCTTGTATTTTATGTTTGAACCCTTGGATGTTGGTTCTTGCTGCTTATTGGCTGGGCCTCAAAAATATAAAAAGGTTGAAGAAACCACACAATGGGATAATATCTGATGTAGAGCTACACCTACTGTAACATTCACTCAAGGCCACATACATGCACATCTAGTTATAGTCTATCAGAACGGTGCAAAAGTAACCACGGTGAGTGATATTTTGCAATCAGAATAACTTTACTGAGAAATATATAATATATATACACTACCAAAAGTTTGGGGTCACTTAGAAATTTCCTAATTTTTTAAAGAAAAGCACAGTTTTCTTCAATGAAGATAACATTAA
>JAODTR010004034.1:0-12359 GCA_025399935.1 Amblyopsis rosae | reverse complement strand
TAAGGCAGTTCTGAAGGTGAAAGGGGGTCAAACACAGTATTAGTATGGTGTTCCTAATAATCCTTTAGGTGAGTGTACATATAATGTATTTTATAAAGCCGTGAAAAAGATTAGGAGACCACTGCATATTCTTTAAAATGTAATAGTATAAATATATTGTAAATGAAGAAAAAAAAAACATAAATAGAAGAATTAGTAACTAAAAAATAAAAATAGTGCAAATCTGAGAAAACTGTTGCAGTGGTCTTTTAAAAATTTTCATCAGCTATATATGTGTGTGTGTGTGTGTGTGTGTGTGTGTGTGTTGATTTATTCATTCTGCTTTCTTTTTCGAGGAGCCTGCTTTCATCAGTATCAACGTTTGCTTTGTCCTGACATGTCTCTGTCAGGGTTTGCTGTGCTGTGTTGACAGCGCAGGAAGAGGAACCAAACCATTTAGTGAATATGGTCTGACAGGCTACAGAAGGCCTGTCCATCTTCAGGTTCGGCATAGCGACGGCTGTAGCCACGCTCCAACATAGGGCAAATGTGGCAAGAGACAGTGATGAGCTCAGATAGCATCTGAGAGAGAATGTTTTTTACTGCAGAGGACGTATGCAGGCAAACCCACAATGTACCAGGACTAATATAGCCAGATGTCTTATAGGCTAGATGGAGACCAATAGAGTGCGAGTTAATGTGAATCGAATGGCCCGGCAGATGTAAAATCATTTATTTTACATATGAGAATGGTAGCCACTTATGCCCCAAATGGAATAAAAGTATCTAGAGATTTGTTCAAGTGGTCTTGACGTTAGAGTATTTTGTACTGTCGCCTACTGGGAGCATATTTAAAGTTCATACTGACTCATATAGTTTAGGAACCTGACATTTTCAGATAATTTAATGCTATAAACAAAACAATTCTCTTGTAGTTATTTAAGTTCCTCAACATATTTCATACAACTCTGGAAATAAAATATTTACATTTAAACAGTAATAGAGCCATGTATTTATTTTAAAATATAGGAAGCAGTCTGTTAGGACAATAATGTAAATACAATATTGTCCTTCTAACTACATGTCTACATATTGTACATAGTGTACATCCTATAAAGCTTCACTATATTCTATAGTCAGTGAAGGTCTAGCCAAGGGAGGTCTGAATCTTCCATTCACAGCCACCAGGCTCGCTTACCATTAACTAAAGTAGGATGAATGACCTGTCAGCTATAATCCTTTCCCATACGCGTCTCCCAATTACCTCCCCTGCCAGTCAGTTAGTTAATATCAGGTGCCGGTATCACCTTACATTGTTACTACACTGGGAACACATTTTTTGTATAAATTACCAAGTTAAATCCAGGGGGGGGTGGGCTGTTATTGTCTTATAATGAGAGGTGTGACTGTGAGGGAGGAGGTTGGTCGAAGTCTACCGTCTCTGGGGGAATGATGGTGTCGAAAATGCGAAACCACTGCATTTGTCACACAAGGCTGAATGTCGCAAACTCTCGCAGATCCAGAAGCTAAAGCGTCATGTTATGCTAGGCTACTTGCAGAGTTAGTATGTTTGCAGTTGCAGTTGCAGTACCACTAAATAATGGCGTATTTATTGGGAATTTATCTTCTAAAGTACAGTATGCAATTATCTGCCGTACAATGGGTACAATAATGCAGACAGAGAGCGAGAAAGAAATTGAGACGCGAATAAAAAGAGAGAGATAAGGCTAGCGAAAAAAATAAATCTTATTTGTAAATGCGTCACTGAATAAGAAAATTCATCAGCTATGGCTTCATAAAATCTCAATTTTTAATCCCATTACATATTCTAAAGGTTTTTACTGAGGCAGTAATAATCTCTTTGACTCTTTCCAAACCCTTATTTCATTTCCCTAATAGGAACAATTCTCCATACCAACCAAACTGCCTGTAAATGGGTGGGAGATCAGGTTAGCTTCTTGGTCCAAACGATACACCAAATAAAAGCAAATGAGTGATCATTTTCTAAAACATAGTGTATATAGAGCCTGTTCTGCACTTGTTATTGTCAAAGCTGTATGAGCATTTAATTGACCCTGTGCTGTTATGCTTCTCGCTTATTATCACTCAATATCCCTGGCTGTTCGCTGAGGGGAATGTAAAACAGTAGAGTGCAGAGACACTAGGGAATAAAGAGACGTATGTTCCAAATGGAAGTAAAAAGCTTACTGAGAACGGTATTTTGAAAGCATGAGGAAAGGCCACGCTCTATCTCTCTCTCTCTCTCCCCAACTATGTTTAGTAGTTTGCGTATATCTTCTCTATAATCCATTAGGCTTTTCTGAACACCTTTCTCTGCCATCTGCTCTCTATGCACTCCTAATGCAGACATTAGGTTATGGAATAACACCAAGAGGTGCCACTTTAACCAGTTATAACAGCTTTGTTTATCGTCACTACCAGAAAAACAACACTAATAGATCTACAATATTATTCCTGAATAAGCCACCAGTGCTCCTCTCAAACTGGTGCCTATTCATATCCTCACCACATACCAAATTTCAGCCACCTCTCTATTTGCATTGCCCTCAGACGGTACATTACCTCTGGTGCGAATGACATTTCCCCATTGGTCTGTACCGCTGACCTGCTCGCACGCTATCAGAGTGAAAGATTGAACTGGGGGAGATCTCTGTGCTCCCTGGAGGCAGAGAGCTTCACACTGGCCACACTTAGATGGAAGATAAAAATGTCCAGTACCTAACAGATTTAACCTCTTGTAGACCAGGCCTTCTTGTGCCTCGGGGGCAGGAGCTCCAAGCATCGCTGTGCTTGGGCACATGTCAGCTTGAATGCAGTGGAATGTTCTTACGCAAGTTCATTATTCAAATCAGAATGTTTTGTTTTTGTATAAGTATTAAGTATTAAGTATAAATGGATGTTGCATACTGTACGTTAGCATATGTATGACTTGATGCATATGCACAGCGCCTGAATATGGTAAGTGTTTAAGAACATCCATTAAAAGCACTCTAAAAACATTGTGTGCTGTATCAGGCTCTGAAACAGTACAATGTCAGTACATTAAAAGTGGGTGTTCCTTTTTTCTGTGCATATAAATCACCATACATTTGCACAAAGAAGTGGATGGCTTTTCGATCGTGTTTGTGCTAAATTTGCTCACCAGGCAATTTCTAATCCATCATGCTATCAAAGTGCTCCAACAACACCGGCATCACGGTGGGAAGTCTTGCTCATGACAGGGTTCAATGCAACCTGAGATTAAACGATTTATCTTCCTATAATATTCTGCCATGAATATCAAACAAGGCTTAGGCTATAATGAGAGAGCCGCCACAGGACTACGGCCATCTATTGGATTCCCAAAATCAATGCGTTCAAATAGAAAAATGCATGAGTCACCTGCAGGCCCTGAATCTTTACTATGCAATGTTTTGTAATGCTTCAGAGACTTTGAACGCACTGACACTTCTCAAAGGCATTTTCTTGTAAAACATTATATTTTTGTCTTACATAATAGACTACTGTACCTTCCTTTGGTGTTGTTTCTTAGATTCCCCTTATTTGCCCATATTTCCCCCTGTGGGCTAAAAGTTTACATATATGATGTGTGTGAGCTTAATGCTGAAATCTGTCTTTCGTGATGATTCTATTGCTATACATCACTTTGTACAGACTGCTAGAGAATCAATATAAACCAGTGCACACCCCAGACACTCTGACAGAAGTGATGTTACTTACTTCTGTCAGACACACTAACAGAATTAATGTTTGCTGCCGGACAGTGAGACAAATTGAACGAGTTGCAAAATATAAATAGCAGCATGGATGATGGTATGCCATATAGGCATTGTAAAACATTTAATGATGGAAAACAAAGTTACCTACAGTATAACAACATCAAACCAATCCTCATCTACTTTGTTGTTATGAGACTCTCTCTTTGAGTGTCATACCTTAAAACTATTGCTGTGTCCTTACGGGAAACACAAATGCATGATTTATTTATGTCCTTGCTTTGCTTTTCATGTTAAACACACCTAATATATCATAAACCTTTACACTCCCACTGAGGGAGAGTATTGATGCAGTGTAGTCCGAGTTCTAGCGGGGTTAGACACAGGCTTTGGTGTAGCACAGCCAGGCAGCTGTGTGGGCCTAAGGGCCAACTCAATCTCAGTGAAGATGGAGTCCTGGGAGCATGTCCCCCTCATAAATTTCCAGGTCAGCCTTGTGTCTGTGCAAAAAGATGCCGCTAAACTGTCCCTAGAGGACCGCGTGCTTTTCATTATGGGAACAATGGTGTTGCAGGTGCAAACTGCTCGCGGTCCCACTACAGCTGGTTGTGCTTTAACTTGAAACATGGTACAATTGCTGGCCAGACTCTCCTGCACGCACACACTAGAGTGTAACAATGGATGGATTGCTGCCTTGCTGTCTGGGGTTTCAGAGGCAGCAGAATGCCCTGCTTGGGGAACCTCTAAAACTAGCAAATTGTGTTTAACGGGTAATTTCCAAACTACTACATGTTTTTATTGTGGCCTAGGATAGTCAAAATAATATCTGTGAACATAATCAGCTTTCTTTTACAAAGCCCACAAGTCAATGGGATTAAATCTGAAATCCGCAATTTGACTCACATGGCCTAGAGTTATTAACTGGCATTCAAGATTCTTCTTGTCTCTCAAAACATACTGAGCAGACACAGAAATGCAAAACAAAAGTAGTAGCTATGTTTGATTTATTTCTATCCAGTAAATGTGCAAATAAATGACACAGAGGCGCACGTAACACCTTTTCAAAACATGTGCAATACATTTTCACACGGCAAACAAACTTGTTCAGCTTCAGTAGTATTCCACTGAACTCTGGCGCAGCGGTAACATATTCAAACAAGGATACGAGCAGGCGGCTATGGGTGACCCTTCGCCTGAGAAACTGGCAAGAGAAACCCATTCCCAGTTCGACCCACGCACCGTAAAAAATCATCTCAAGCTTCTCACTATTATCTCTGCATTCCACTGGAGAGTGTCTGTTGGCAGCAATCCAGCGGGAGTGAAATATTATCGTGGGAGAACATATAAAGACTAGCCAGGCCAGCAAGAAGCTGCTGCTAAGTTCAGGGGGTTAAAAAGCATCAGAGCGCAGGCTAAATGATAAGAGCTGATGCATTGTGGATTTGAGAGACATGCACTCCGCTCATCTTTGCCAGGTGGGACCCACTAAAAGGCCATCTGGCACCACGGTGGTCCCATTCTCTGCATCTTTGCTTTGATCATCGTACTTTGTGTGCCCGCTTGAGCCCGCCTCTCACTGGGAATACAATTTATAGAATCTATTAGATGTTTATGAGACACGTGTAAATCAAAAGGAATTTTGCAAAACAACTCGGCCTACCCCCACCCCCCCCCCCCCCACACCCCCCCCGCACACCCCCACCTTTTGTTCTGCTTTTTATGATCACATTGTTTATTTAGGCTATCGTTTGTCACTTGAAAGTGAGTGAGAGAAGAAAAGTGCTTTTACCGTGCTTTCGGACAAAGTACATTTCCATTATGGGTCTATTGATAGAAACATTGACTTAGGGAGGCGAGGGAGGGGTCCAGACTGAAAGGGCTGTGATGCTTGAGAGAATGCAGCCAGAGCCCCATGTGTCACTCTCATTGCTGGACTACAAAGCAATTTTCGGCGCGCAGAATCGATAACTCACATTCCTGATTACACTGCAGGGGGAAATGGAGTTTGTATTGTTTCTCCAAGACAAATGTAGACTCCACCAAGCAAGATAGATGGTATTCTCTCTGCCAAAGTAAAGACCCCAACCTTTAACTGAAAACTATTTTCCCTACTCACTTTTCTCTTTCATTACACTCCAAAGCTCACCTGCCCATGTTGAGCTCTCACTTTACTGTTCGAGTCTCTTTTGTTTTGATGGAGTTCAAATATCAACAAGTTTTCTCCAGAATGACTGACCATACATTTAAAGGGACACTCTGCAATTAGCATTGACTCCATTTCATTATGTAATGAGACGCTCCTCAGTCAGGCACCCCCAAAAACCAGAGAAGTCAAAAACTGGGGGAAGTATTTTCAATAGAGCCAATGCTTATTTGGGGACGGGGGGGATAATTAATTCAAAGTCTTGACATTACATTCTTCCTCTCCTAGCTCAGGACATCCTGACTGTCAGCCACTCCACAACAACTCTCACATTACATGCAGATGTGGTCACGTGCACAGCGCAAGGGATAATCTCATGGTATTGTTTCTTCTAAGCTCCTAATGACATAACATGTTTCAGTATACTGTCTCTACACTGCCACAGTAGACTAAAGGAAAATGTGTCGTCACCATCTTCTATGAGACTCCTTGGTCTTAATGTTTACTGTGCCCAGGAGGAAGATAAGAACATCTGACCTCATATTACTTGATAAAGCTGTAGCAATTCAGTGGGACTGCAGATGGAAACTAATAACCTTACAGTACCCATAAACCAACACATTTACATAGAGAAAATTTTACATTTTGAATTACTGTGGCAGCATTCATACAAAAACACAGCGTCTTTGGAATGCTGCTTGAAGGAATAGTGTTGAATTGAATTCTAAAAAAAACATCCCAAGAAAGGCATAGATTGTTGACATGTAAAGAAAATCCACTTCAACCCACATACCGGGGAACAGGAACCAAACACTTTGTTACACCCTCAAACCAGACATACATGCAAGTGAATGCTGCGAAAGCAAATCTGGAACAATGACTTGTGCGCTTCTTTTATGGCACAGTTGATATTAACCGCCTATTTTTTAAATAATTGCTCAGCGCTCTGTCAGTCATTCACTGAGTGATTCTTTGTGCCAGTTAAGTGAGAGAGGCAGGAAGAGAGAGTCAGTGCGACTGGCACAGAAAGATAGTTTGACGAGGGCAATGGGGATTTGAAAGCCCAATAATAGCCATGTGTATATGAGTCTGTGTGTGTTTGTGCAAAGTGTATACTGTATGTGTGAAAGAAAATCACACACAGAGATGGTATTACCAGTGTTAAGCTTCTCTATTCTGAGTCTTACCAGTGCATTACTCACTATCTGTAGGAAGTCTGTTAAATGAAGATTAAAAGGTTAAAATGTCTCATGAACCTCATTGGCTGTGTGTGTGTGCATGTGTGCGAGCGTGCGTGCACACATTTCCCTTCCAGCTGCATCGCATATTTATACTTTGGTTGCCAGCAGACTTAAAATTGTGCTATTAAAGTCAAAGGTCTTCGGATTTTATTTCAGTCTGATTTCTTTCATTTGTTTTCCAGGAGTCATCATGTTTTTTGATGACATCGCTGATTCAAACTCCTAAAACATGTCCTCATAATTACTTAGTGCTGTCAAAATGAAAATCAATACATCCATAACACAGCACAGCTGATTCCTGGTTAAGTGCACATCGGGTGTGCACTCTGCTCTCCATTAAAAAGGTAGCGATCCACCAATTACAAATTCAATATGGTCTGGACAGCAGTAAGATGCTTTCCATATGACATGCACCACAAAGGGCTCTAGTTTACGTCTGTTAAACAAAGAGATTCCAATTACCATGATTTGAAATTATTATTATTATTATTATTATTAGATTAATTAGCAAAATCATGTAGCCTAATAGTTTTATAGTTTTTCATTTGTATGGATATGGAGCTTAAAAAATATTAACAGTTTATACCTTGGGGCTTTAAAGTAATTTGAGAAACAATGTACAGTACATTGTGGCATGCCATAATTAGCAATAACAACGTGCAGCTAACTGTTAGCTGTTTCCTAGAACTTGATTTATTATTACCCCAAGATGTAAAACACCCACACAAAAAAAGCACTGTAACATAGCAGTCACATTTTTTATTTTTCATTTTCAACAAACAAAACATCTCAAAAACACTACTCATTGTTTCCGTGGACTTGGCCTATACTTTACTGTGGAAAACATCTTATGCTGGCACTTACCACAACCTCTTACAATCTATTCACAGTGACCTTAGTGAGCTCAACTATGTGACCAAGAAATGGGGCTCACCGCATTGAATCCTGGGAAAAGGCGGACCGCAGACGCAGTATCCAGATGAAAGGGGAGGAGCTGCTTCATTCCCACCGAGGGACGGATATTTGCTAGGCTGGGCCGTATCAGAGTGGGCAAGAGGCCATTCTGACATGTGTTACCTGTATGGAAGACAAGGGTGTAAGACATTAGAACAAGCAATGGTTAATGCCAATGGCCTCAAGTGTATACTGCACTTGAATGTACAGTATATTTGTAGAGCAATGTGGCCATAACCATATGTAATGCATTATTTCTTTCTTCTGGTGGTATTGTATGCACCAAATACCACCAAGGCACATTTGCATCCATTTACTGTGCTTGGAATATAAAATAATGAGGGATTTCAAACACTGCCAGCATTATGTCATGGGTCTGCAGTAGTGTCAAATGTCTTAAAGCCAGCACATCTTGAAAAATGATATTGCTGGCTGTTGGGAGCACCACATTAGCCAATCCCATGTTTACAAACGCACTGCATAAACAAATAGCTTTGCTGTAATCAGTATGAGAATAGTCCTTGTTTAATGAGTTGAAGATGCAGATATTGGATGACAGACGTTTGCGGCCTTCTCTTTATATTTTGATTTATTAAACGGTCCGCATGGTCAAAACAACCCACAACCAAACATGAAGTATTGCTCTTGAGGTTATTCAATGGGAAAAGGGGTCGGGGACACCGACCTCCAGTAAAAACAAAAGTAAATACTTTACTTTTATTGTCATATGAGCGAGCCATGCCAGCCAAGCGTTATAAACCACCAATTGGAAACAGCAGAGGGCTGATTTCAACACGCGGGAATAAAAATTAAAAAAGCAAAAACAAAAGAAACTATCCCAGCCTTCGAAAACACTAGGAATTAAAGAAGCACTTTTGCAAATGCTTAATGAGAACCAGAGGGAGTTTTTTAGGGAAATCACTGTACATTTAACAACACTGAAACTGTGGGCCAGCATAACGCACTGGCAGTCAGATGCCATATCAACCCAGTGGCTTGAGACACATAAAGACAAGGTTTGCCATGTTTTGACCCCCTAGGCAGTGGAAAGGAGTAAATAAAAAGCAAAGCCCATAGAAAGCAAAGGAGAGAGAGAAAAAAGCCACAGTCTATTCCTCTCTCAGTCGTCCTCCTGCCTTTTGCCTAGTCTCCGGTGTGTTGCCATCTGTTGGAAAAAGAGCACACGCCGTTTCATGTGGAGACACGTCCCAGTTCCCCCTTGAAAAAGCATGCCCTTCTCCAGGCATGGCCCAACCTCACCAGCTTCTGACATGGCCGCCTGACGTCAGCCCATAAGCGCGCTCCTCCGAGTACGCCAGATCCTCTGTCCAACAATACGACCAGTTCAGTCAAAACAGCACGTTCAAGCGTCAAGCCGGTCAAGGCTGAAGTACAGAATTAGCTTATAGTGAGATGAGGTGGGGCAAACTGCACACTGAATGTTTTTTTTCTTCTCTTTTTTCAAATGTAATTTTGTTCCATGATACAATTGGGAGAAGAGAACCAATACTGGAATGTTCTGGAATCATCTCCTGGTTCATGGGAGATATAATTGGTCGATGTCACATCAAGTGAAAGGCGGTTGGAACAAAAATCACTGTGTACAGTACATTTCTATTCCGTCTGAGAACATGAACATCACTGTGGAGCTGTTTGTTTCTGCAAACACCAGTGTTGCGCTACAGTACAGTCAGAGTTCCTTCAAGGCCTAGCCTCACTGAACTCGCATCATTCCAATTCAACTGAAAGACAAATAAGAGGGGAAATGATTTAAAGTATTGTGAAGGATAACAGAACAACGACATGTCGAAACACAAAGACGCATTCCTGCCTGAAACACATTGCCTCATAGGGGTTAGTGTTTCAACTATTGTGGGCCTGAACGCACGGCTAGAAAGAAATTCTTCCCCGCTGCCCCACTCGGCTGCAAACATCAACCCAAACCAATCCCTAACCCGTCAACACCGTGGCAGCATACTGTAGCAACTTTTAAATAGGCTTTTCTAGACATCCAGGAGGGCACAACGTTTGGTGCTGTTCAGAATGTTGGAGCACAGATGGATCTGCAATCCAAGGAAAGTCAATATTTGGCTTAGGCTGATTTCCCTTCTACAGATTCAAAATTTGGATGACGTCCTCGACTTGAGCTCAGGTGGGCATGGAATTCTCCAGCAGGCAATGGTCCTGCATCATGCAGAGGGATAGAGAGGGAGAGACTTTTCTTCCACATTCAACGGTGAGAGGTTACGTGGGCCATGGTCATTAATAAGGCATCCACTCGACTATCTGGTCTGAGGGGAAGATGAGGCGCTGGTAGCGTTAAACCGTGAAGTGGAAAATCTCAGCACTTGTGCGTGTGTGTGTTTGTGTGTGGGTGGGGGTGTGTGTGCGTGTGTGTGTGTGTGTGTGTGTGTGTGTGGGCGTTTGGATTGTGGGACCCCAAATCACATTAATCTGTTTGCAAAGGACAGATGTAAGTGAATTACAAAACAGCTCACCCATTGACACTGAATAGTGGAGGTCTTACAGTAACAGTCAATATGACCCCCTCCCAGCTTCCCCATCCCGGCCACACACACACAAACACACACACACACACACCCTGTGGATCCACTGTGTACCCAATAAAGTTTTTTAGTTTTTTTACCTAGCAACCGATATGTTTGAATAAATTACAATCCATTTAAAGTAAGAACAGCGTGTGTCCATTTGGACCTCCTAATGGGAGTTTTACAAGCATTCCAGGATGTAAAAGTTTGATGCTTGAGGTTTACCTTCACGCTGTTTGTTAAGCCTCGTTGTAAACACACCTACACAGTTGTAAACACATCTACAGGATTAACATCTTATATCAGCTTGACACCAACAACGACCAAAAGCAAAACCATGCCAGAACATGGCAGCTTAAAAAAACAGACTATGGTTTACCCTTGGTGATTTTTTTACAAGCACGTTTAATGCACTAATGCATGTAAATAAATGTTTCCAGAACATTGTTACGCAATTGCTTCATATTAGTGCGTTGGATCTTGAGCACGTAAGATGTCCTCTGCATTGACCTTACAGGAAGCAAAAAATCTGGGCTCACACATTTGTACTCCTGCGGCAGTATGTCCAGAGAGAGAGAGCCAGAGAGTAAAAATGATGCCTGGAGGACGCCAACTGACATTAATAATTAATCATCTGTTGCTGCACTCGTCCACCTCCAGCTCTCTTTAAGTGTCCGGATCCTTCTTCGTTCCTCAGATAAGATCTGTCTGAGAGGAGGCTGAGATTCTGCGCAGCTTGAGAGCTGCCGTCAAGAAATGGGGAGACATCTCCCATTTCCCTTGGCAAATATGAATCCAATTATGAGATAAATGTGAGTTCAATCGAATGTCAATTCAGATGGACGCGAATGCTTTGTGTGTCGGTGGTTGCTGATTGTATTCAGTGACCCTTCATATTTTCTGTGATCAATATATTTGCTTACCTGGAGGATAAATAAAAATAAAATCACTTTGTCATAATTAATATGAACAAATGTGTACCTAGGCAACATTCTTATTTTATAGAAGCTACACCTTTACGAATTTCCAATTAACCTTTGGGGGAAAGCTGGCATTCTGCATCCGATTCCCTAAATCGAATAATGCATGGCATTCTGCTTAGATTTATATCAGGGCTATATCTTTCCCCCAGCCTCATCATCTCCAGTGTAGCATAGTCATCGTTGTTTTGAATTTAGCACACTAATAAACACTGTTGTCTCTGTATTTGATCCAAAAATCACTTCCCATGCGCTCTGTAATCTGAGGTTAACCAAAGAGACATTTACATGCTGTAAAACTCCAACCACAAGGAGTGACACACCGGATTGTTTCGCTCTGGGCCTCCGACTCGAAAACACTAATGGCTTGCATGACCTAAGTGAGTGCTAGGGATGATTAGACCTGCTGAGTTACGGTCTGTTATTGCCTGCTTCTGATTAGGATGCCTGTTGGGCAGCTTTGAACTATTTGTTCTTCCATTATGATATTCTATTCCAAAAAAGGTCAGGCGTCTCATATGAAAGCCTCTGATGTCACCTGGTATGCATTGTGTGGCCCGTTCAAAAGAAAACACATTTAGAGCGCAATAACAGTGCTAACTGTAAACAAGGTGTCGTAAGTCATTTACAAGGCGGCATGCATTTTTAATATACCAGCAATTGAATACTCATGACCCCGTTTGTCTGTTCATGAATGCTAATATGATGCACACTGTTTAGAAAATGTATGCACAGAAAATTTAAATGTATCTTCTCCCTCAGCAGTGAGTGTAAGG
>JAODTR010004033.1:0-12359 GCA_025399935.1 Amblyopsis rosae | reverse complement strand
GGCGGTGGTGCAGGCAGAGTAAATCTCCTTCAGGGCTAAGCCGAGGTGGGCAGGGGGATAAGAGCTCGACCAATTAAGATGGAGGACTCCGCAGAAAATTGGACTGAGCGGGCTGGGTCTCTTTGTCCAAGTTCAGTTCCATCTAGCACATGAAATGGGAAGCTGAAATTATGGATTGCCAATTTGGGGTTGTGTGTGTGTGTGTGTGTGTGTGTGTGTGTACATGTACAGTATTGTATAAATCTATTTCTGTCAAATACAGAAAAGCTTTTGTGTGAATTCACGGTCAAGTTGCAGCTTCATTTGTTTGCGGCTCATGTATGTGATGTTTACCAAGGGTGGTCCAACCTGTTATTTTGCGAACACACGATTATTTAATAGTAGGTCCTGATTTTTCAAGCCACTGTGTATTATGCACGTCTCTGTGGTTCAGTATAATTACCACACTGACCTGCATAATCTGCACATTACTCTTTATAAATGCGGAAACGTGGTTTATTTATTCTCATATTTATTTGTAGAGGTTTGCTAAGAAATGTTTTGAGGTATGTGCGTGCTTTATGTCCTTAAATAGCCTAATCTTAGCTTCCAAACTCAGACTACGACATTGTATAGGCTACATCGTCTTTCTATAGGAAGCATATTGCTTACAGCGATCTACAGTAATCCCACAGTACCCAGGTTGTGTTCCAGTTCAGATTGATTTGCTTGGTGGCAAAAAAGCACATACAAATATGATTACACCACCGTTTCTAAAAATTGAGATGCCATCAATTCCAATGAAAAACTCTGAAGAACTGTTACTTTGCATTTTTCTGTATTTTGGGGTCAGATAGGAGAACAGAGAAGCCACCGTGTGTAGTCTAAAACAATCTTATTAAATAGAAGCAGCCTGTCTACACTATATGAACTGAAATTAACTCTGAACTCTACTTCAATTCTGATCAAAATAAACAGAGCTCAATTTGAAAAGCCTGAGTAATTCTTCAGTGTTGATGGTTTACCAGTGGTTTCGCAGTGCAGAGTGGACAATTGTGCATTCACTGTCAGGCAGAATGAGGCTTTTATTCTAAATGAGTGTGGCGGACACTGTATTTTTGTTAGTAAAAGAAAACAAGGCAGGGTGTGTAGGCAATACTTTCTTTTTTCAGTTTGTGTTTTGCCTTGGCTTCAAACAGGGTAGGAAATGGTGTGAGTTCAACAAATCCCAGAATAAGACTTTAACAGCCCCAAAATACACATCGCCCAATAGAGACCATATAAATGTACCCCCTGGCCACAATGACAACACACACGAGACATTGGCCAACTCACACCCAATACACAGATAAATGAATACCTTAATAATCCGTACAAGGCGGTATCATTATTTTAATTATAAAAAGGGCATCCACAATAGCTGTTGTCCAGTGACTGTCTGCTAACAAAGAGAAATGTGTTTCCACTGTGGTGCATTCCCTTGTTCAGTCACAGCTCACCTCATCACTGATAATGCTGAACCTATTCCGGGACTGATTTAAGGAAATGGCTCTCTCCAACTAAGGAGGAGGACCTTTGAAGATCATGGGCTTTACAGGGTTGAACCCTGAATGCTGGGATCTCTAAATGTCATCACATCTTATTGGTTGTTTTCAAAGACAGAAGAAACTTTGACGGAGGTCAACCCCTCTCATGAACCCATCATTATTAATGCATGACACCTAAACCTTCAAGTGTTGTGGCTACGGCAGGAGAACGTTGACTACTTTATTTAATCCTTCTGCAGGGTTCAATACCCAGCGCAGAGCACGACAAAACCATCATGACAGTAGACATGAATTATACAGCAGTTCCTTCCCTATAAATGGGGACCACGCGCATTAGGCTCTGCTCAAAATTCAACCCGATGTATGATGCTCCATCAAATATGCATGACCCTCTCTCCCGTCCCTCCCGTCTCCCTCATCAATAGCTATCGACTGGATTCTGAAACAGCGATTCAAAGTCACCTGCGGTGCATTCCAACCTCTGCTTGGGCTATTCTCAACCAGCGTGCCCATGAGGGACGATTGCTTGCCATTTGTCATTAAGGCCGATGGTGGAGTCATCCTCTCTGCCATTAAGGAAGATCATGGGGGAGCAAGGGGGATACTCAGGGATTCCCTCTCTTTAGGCAGACAGACAGACAGACAGACATCGATGTAAAGAACAAGAGAGGGAAATAAAAGTTAGAAGGCAGCATGTAATTCTGGGGGTCTCTTTGCTCCTGTGCCTTTGAAGCTGCACTGGTGTCACATTAGGATCAGCCATTAGAGGATAGCAGGCACACCTTTCATGTTAGCCTTTGTGCATATGCAAACAGGAGCAGGCTGCATTCCAACAATGGCCAACTGCACAGAAGTATCTTTTTGTCTGGGCCGTCTCCGGCCTGCTCGGGACAATGAGCCCATCACCAGGTGCCTGCACAAGCCGGTGAATAATTTAAAGTCACCTGTTCATATTTCATCAAAGGACACATCAAAAGGAATCCCCCCCCACCGTCCTCGCACTAAAAGGGCCGCTGGTAGGAATATACTACCCCATACTGCTGCGTTTGCATCTCTGCTTCTCGGCAGACACGTGCAAACACCCATGCACACTCACAGTCAGACACGATGAGAAGCACATTGCACAAACTGCTCAGTGCCGCCTTTATTGAGAGGCCAACTACAATAATGGCCACCGCAGCAGCGCCGGCGATGGCGGACGTGTTACGTAACACACGGGGGACCTTCATCCGCAAACGCAGACACAGTATCAGCCGCCAGACGCTCCGTTCAGCCGTGGCAACTTACGGATGAGAGGCACGCTGGCGTTGGCCACCCCCAGCTTGTTGGTGGCGATGCACGTGTAATTCCCGTAGCGGTCCTCCGTCATGTTGGTCACCGTGAGCACAGATCTCGAGCTGAGGTTCTTGATGTCGATGCCCTGGCCCTTGATGAGCCTGGGGAAACAAAGCACAGCCAACGCGGGCAGCGTCAAGCTCGTTTCGCTATCCCTTCTCCCGGGGGGGCGTCGGAGAGGAGAGTCGAGCGGGGGACGGGGACGCTTATCGCCCGTGAAAAACAAACACTCCATTCGCACACTGCTTAAGTGCGCTCTTCATCTGCTATATTAATGCCCCGGCCTGAAGCACCTGTGTGGCTGAGGTGGTTTCAAGGACTTTAGAGGTGACCCAGAGGTGAGACTGAGCCAGCTGGGCACCCCTCCGCACACGGCTCACTGTTGCGCTGTTGTTCTGCAGCTGTGAAGTCGCTATGCTACCGGCCGATTGTGTTTGGCATCTGTGCCTGGGAAATCTAGTCTAATTGTTCGGCTGTGTGCGGCCACAAACCAACTGTGGAGGTGGAAGCTCACAGGGGGACGGCGTGTGTCCGCGTGGTGAAGTGAACGTGGGGGCTGGGGTGTTTGCGTCGCCGTGGGTTGCTACTCTTTGGCATGGGTTGTAAACCGCGCACAACCTCCAGAGAGGGGGGCATGCCTCTATCTGGGTCACGCTGCGGCCCCCCTGTGCACGCTCGCTCAGCTCGCTTTGGCGTACTGAGGCACTCTGAGCTGAATTGCTACGTGTGACCTTATGTCCAGCAAATCTCAGAGCATCTGCTGTTCCGTCTCCCACGGCGACTAGGCAAACGCTAGCTGAACATTCCCTGATAAACTCGGCGGGAGCCCACGAGTGTGCTTGCCTCTTCCGTAGCGCCGCATGTTTCCAGGCAGGGCTCCTTTCTTACACAGCGAAACTGTTAACCGCCCCTGCCCCTACCCCTCCCCCCTCCCGCCTCTCTCTCTCTCACACACACACACACACACACACACACACGGACACACACATTCATTCCTTTAGAGGCAGACTGCACATGAAAAGAAAGATTTGCCTGTCAAAACTGTCGCATTAATTCAAATACAGACGGAATGGTTCCACCACCACATTTATAAGAGGGCAACCCTGACACAGCGCTAGGAAAACACGTCATTTCCTGCGCACGGCCGCGTACAATAATAAAGCCACAAGAGCGACACTACATGCTTTGACGGATACATTTTCATGACAAGAGAGAAATGAGCAAATTGAAATCTAAAGTCACATTCAAAGAACAAATCCTTGAATTAAGTAAACTCATGCCAATGTGCCTCCTTAGCAATTTGAATAAATTGATTCCAGCCCGTAATTACAATTAGCACAGTGTGAGTTGATGATTGAAATTGTGCTCACCAGGAGTGGGTAAATGATGGGTAATGGGGGTAATTTGGTTTTTAAATTCAAGAACCCACCCTTGAATCTGCACTGATTGATGTACTGTATGTGCTGTGAATGATTTAAGCCAGTTGGCACAGTTAGGGAAATATTTCATCAGCATGCAAGGTGAGGGCACAGATGACTTGTCTACGGTGCAACACACACCAGGAGACATTCCTGCAGATTTGTAAAAGGGACCTTCAGAACATTTGAATGCATTGTCAGTGACAAGACAAATAAAAGTACTGTGCCATCTAAACAAGCCGCATGTCAAGATGGCATAATATACCACAGGGTTACCTTTTCTCACCCTTGTACCACTCAAACGTGGGCAGGGGCACCGCGGCTGCTTCACACCTCAGCAGGGCTGTGCGTCCCAGACCCACACCGTTGCTCTTCATCTCATGGATGGATGGGGCAACTGGCACAGGACAAAAGACAAGATGCCGACACATGACTTCAGTAGGGGACACAGCAGGCCTTACATGGCATTACACAGGACTATGCAAACGCTAGATTCTAACCATTGGGGGAAACGCATCTCCACAATGTGCATACTGTACAGTCATGTTTGGCTTTGGTCGCACAACATGCTGAAGCCATACTGTGTGTGTGTGTGTGTGTGTGTGTGTGTGTGTGTGTTTTGGGGGGATAACACAGCCCCATGTGGCCAACAAATACTCACCACCACTTAAAAACTAAAATATTGTTTCTGAGGTAATCTTAAGTATGGCGTAACGTTAAAAATTACAACACGTTATGGGAGGAGGGTCCTTATACATTCTGTACTGTGGTCGCGTATTATCTTGACATTCCAGGAGACTAGAGATGTGATGACAGAAACTGTGTGTGTGGGGGGACGTCTGTCCTGAGGGTTAGGGAAATAAAATGAATTGCATTGCATGGTGATAAATTGCTTAATGGAAGTTCAAAGTCTCAATGGTGAAGGTAGGTTCTGTGAATGCTAAATTAGTCGCCTTTCATGTGCTGAAACGCGCCGTTAATCTCTGTCCTGGCGCTGTCAGGAAAGCTGCTTAAAACACGGACGCATTCTCAAGCAACCTGGGCCTTTTGTGCTTCAATATTTACCCGGCGCAGTGCAACACTGCCTTGAAAGAAACGCAATTATTGAATTGAAATTATATAGAATTCTGACGAAAGCATTCATTGTAGTGAATAGAGTAGAAGATGGACAAAGACGCCCAGAAAGAGAGAATTCTACACTCTCATCCCTTTGCTACTCAATATAGGCATAAAAACAAACCTTTTCTTCAAAATGTGCAATATCAGAATTTATCAAAAAACATGTCTAATTCATGAGCTCTGCAGCATGAATGGAGTAGAATCACACGCTCTGAAAGCCAGATGAGCAGCAGATGTCCACCCTAGACGTGCATACACACCATTTCATTCTGCTGATAGGAAATATATGTGGTTCTCGGCCAGAGGGGCAAAGTTATGTTGTGAAGGACCAAAATCAGGTTTGGCTTCCCGAAGGCACTTTGTCATGTGTTGGAAATCCAATCAGATGCACTAACATACCCTAGGCCGACAACAGTAACTCAGGGTGAGGCCAGTATACAGTACAGTACAGCAATTCAACACATGAATCCCCCATTCACACACACACACAAACACAGGAATGATGCCCTAACACAAGTTGGTCCAAAAAATGATTTGCCCCCTTTTTTGCCTACTCAGTGTGTCCGCTGAGGGCCCTGCAGCTAGCGGTAAATTGCCATGCCACGTCTGAAAGTGAGTTATGGACTATTTATATTCCTGACAATTGAGCCTTTGAGAACCGCCTGTCAGTCAACGCCAGTTCCACTTGTATTTGGATCTTCCTCAGGGCTGACCTCCGCATGGACTGCTGCACCCGTTCTTTACAGGTTCTACATGGCATCCAAAGCCTCTAACACGGACCAGACAGGTCCAGTGAATGACCACAGACCAAAGCATTCCTGTCTTGGAAGGTGGAGACAGTGCTCATGAGCTAAAACACCTTTTCTGTGTCTCAACACGGTCTGCTAGCTAACCGTTCTGTGAGCGCGCTGGGAAATACTAAATCTTTCTCCAGCATCGCTGACTCCACCTTTAACCGAGCTGTCTGAACTCACCTGAAGATCCTGGAAGTGCACTAGGGCATATCCTGTACAAACAAACCCTATACTTTCCTCAGACACATCCAGGACTTTCTCTGCACAGCGTCGCTGCTGACCTCTGACCCCACTTAAAGAGATGAGGTGTGAAGCGACACATTGGCGAGGAGGTGCGCGCCGCGTTGCGTCTCTGGTGACAGACGCACTTCCAATCGTGATGGGCTCCGCCGGCACTATTGGCGCCTATTGAATATCTGTCCGGACGTATCTGTGCCAGCTAAACACGCACGCCTCCCACCGCTGCACTGAGCCACACAGGCTGGAGTAGGGGAGATAGTGGGTCAAGCAGACGGGATGATGCAGAGGATGTTGCTGGTCATTTATCACCGTGAAGGGGGGTGTCATTGCTCAAGTCTGTTGTTGTGTTCGTGTGTTCTAGTATGTTGATCATTACAGCATATGCATATCCACAAGTGTGTGAGTGCATGCTGAAAATAATACATGCCTTTTTCCACAAAAACATGATATTGAGATTAGCATATTTGCTAAATCAAAATGGTGGTCCTATTACATCTTAGTTTTACAAGATTATGACAGCCAAATAGCATGGACAGGCCTACATGTGGCATCTGGGTGACTGTTTAATCCAAAATGAAAGCACGTGTATGCCTTTACCCTAGTTTTACCATCCCCGTTTGTACCAAGTACACATTTGCATTAGCTGTTACACCACCTTAAAACAATTCCCCTACAATTGCAGCATGACTGTGAAGAAGTCAATATTGCACCAGGGTTGCACTGGACATTTTGGCCACCATAAATCCAAATCTCAAAAGTCTTAAAATCATAAAATCATAGAAAATATAGGCTATACTGGTCGGTAAATGCTCCTCAGTGAAGAGTTTGACAGTGGAAAGATAAGGGGCACAACAAACAAGAATTGAAAAAAAGAGGAAAACATTTCAAAGCACCTTCTACTTCTCCTACAGAAATAGAAGCCAATAACTAGTTTGACAGAATCGATCAAGTTTGCCGGCCGTGAGAGACTTGGAGCGTCCTCATAATCCTCCGCTGGTATCATTGCACTGGACTATTGATTAGCAAAGGCCTGTGAGAACTTCAGAGTGACCTGCCTGTTGCATAAGACAGTTAAAGCAGCATACACACAGTACATGACTGCAGGTGGGTCTATGTATGAAACTGCATAGCCTTAGCCTGTAATGTTAAAAGCAGCTATGCATCGGCAATACGGGGACCATTCTGATCCTTCTTTTATTACATCAGAAAGCACATAATAATGTAAAGCAGCTTTCATTACAAGTTAAAGCTATCAAGCAGAAACGACCCAGAAACTACTAAACTGTCACTGTTATGTGGTTTCAGCAGTCAGCCATGGCATACATCTTGTATTATGTGCCATGCTTCTTTGATAAAACGAACTACAGTAAGCTTCTTCTCTGAAAGGCCAAAGATGGTGTGGGAATACATAATCTGTCTCAATGGAAGCCACAATATTTTGTAATAGAGAAAATAATATCATAGGTGGTCCAATATTGATGACTGATATAATACGCATATCAATAATCTCAAATCTCCCAATTTAGTTCTTGGCAGTGAGATAAATTAAGACAGACTACTGCCATAAAATTCATCCCAATCCTGTATTTTCCATTTGAATCTCCTGGCACGTGCTATATCATCATACAGCATGCAATACTAAGTCAGGATCTGGAGGGTAATGCAAAGTAGTGCACTAAAAATCATGAAGTCCCAATAATCCAGGTAATTTAGTGTGTAGAGAATGCTCTAGTGCTGCTGTAAATCATGGCTGCCGTCGTAGTGACTCCAACAGATGGGGGCTGGGGTCCAGGAATAGCACCGCCGCTGGAGAAGAATAGCTGCTGCAGAGTCCTACCGGGTGACAAATTGCCAGTTGTAGGTCGATCATAAAGCAACCTGTATTCAATTTGGATTATACAGACCTTGTCATCCAAACAAAGATCATGCATCCACCGGCTCTACAAAAAGAGAGAATGCTAGCTTGTAAATGCTGAATGCACCATTTAGCCATGCTCTATTTAATATTAATAGCCAGGGTTTGTTCAGAAGCATTTTACCTTAACACTAAGCGCTACACCGAGTAGCATGCCTTAAGCATTTCTATTAATGATTAATTGGTGTGTTTATAAACTGAATATGATTTATTTAGCAACAAACTATTGTTAGCCAAGAGAACCAGGGAAGGCGTTTTAATTAAAAGATCAATTAATAACCCTACCTCTTCAGCCAGATTGGAAAATGAGTTTTCCTTGCAATTAAGAAATGGGCTCATCAGCGCATGACTTATCAGCTTACACACAGAGACTGCGCTGTTCCCTTATGCCATCTGCAGGCTTCATTGTCCTTCACTCAGGAATGGCTCTGCAGCCAAGATTTATTAATTCATTAAGAATTGTATTGAACATTGCGACTGGAACATTGTGTTCCATCCTTCTTACAATGCCACGCATATAAATAACTGGCTAAGTGTGTGGCACCTCGTGGGACGACCAGCCTACTGCCAGCGTTTAGCAATACATGTGTACGGTGCCCGGCGCGTCACTGCTACGTTTAAGTATGAATGAGACCACCTCACACTGCTATATACGTCTAAGTGGAAACATCACTATGACTCGGAATGGTTCTTAGACGCATTCACCATGGCAACGTGAAAACAAGACAAGACTACGTAACAGTGGAGGGCAAAGCAAGCCAACAGAGTTGTGGTTAGAGCCCAGACACGTTGCAAAGCAAGCTGAATGCCAACAGTAAGACAAAAGGTTGTGGCAGTACTGTTTATTCAGGAGAGGATCATGTTTCCGGTCATTTCTTAATGCCCTGAATGCAGTGAGCAAATCTTACTAGCAATTAAGATGAGCTTTGGAAAGACGCAGCGAGATGAATTTAGATTCTAACAGCCTGATGGGTTTAGCTATTTAGCATTGACTTACAATGTAATTCTCTTTGTACTAGGCCTACAGTATACGCCACATACGTGTAATGGATCATGCCAGGTGTCTAAACACAGTATGGTGGATTACAATATGACAATACAGTAACTGACCTTTAACATGCACTTTTGCTTCCCTCACTTAGGAGAACAGAGGACATTGCAATTGTTAAATGCTACAATTTGGACATTCTAGGTCATCACCACATCTGTATAGTTAATATGCTAAATATGTACTGTATGCTGTACTGTACAATACAACACTGCCATAACATTGGCTTTTACTGTACTAAATGGCTTCCATGTCTTCCCTAGAGTTCCCTAGAGTCCTGCTTTACTTTACACACACACCCACACACACACACACTGAACCCTGTTGACACCCTTGTCATTACTGGTGCTGTAATATTGCACACTGTCATTAAGATGCAGGGGCTGTGCCTCGTGACCACAAGTAAACAGGTTAAGGCCATTATTTGTGAAAGACGGTAGCGGCGCTCCCAAACCGCTCTATCGAGGGAGTGTGAGGGCCATGTTGTGGGTATATGTGCCAAGGCAGGGCAGGCATACCAAACAAGCCAAGAACACTGGGGCTTTAGAGGGAGTGACAGAACGGAGCAAACAGAAAGACACGTTGGTGTCAAGCGTTTCATGTGTTCACACAAGACCCCGCATTATAATTAGGCTCAGAAGTCGATCAATGCATATAGCGTGCTCTAATGTGCATTCTCATAATTAATTAAAAAATGATTATAGTTTTGTTGACCAATTACTGGAAGCGGGAAACACAACGAGGCACACTTCTTCAGACTCTCAGCTGGATGTGAGCAGAACTCACAGCTGCAGGATGTTGGCAGAGGAGGCAGGCGTACGAAAATGTCTGCCGACATAGTAGAGCGCGCAAGCCATAGCGTAAGTGGAACCCCTGTAGTGAAGGAAAACATGCCACGATGAAAGGGGAGACACGCCTACGCTGAAAACCTAGCTGGCGTGGGGCAGAGCCACGCACGCTGCAAGCAACCTATGTGGCAAGGTTAACACAGCGGCATGTGTAACCAGATTAAACTGCCACGTCGACAGTGTGATGGTCTCAAAGTCAAATGAAAGCTGTGGGTTGTTTGCGTTTTTTTCCCGCAGTAATTTTGTTTGTTACATGACCAAGAGCTTTGAATCAAAACATATTCTGACAGTAACAGAGGATATGTTGAGAATCAGACCCTTGAGAGCCTGGACTGTTCTACAAGGTATCGACATTTGAAACATCTGCGGTGCTTACGTCTAATTACAGCTAATCTGTCTTTGCATTTCATGACTTGTCATGCGAACGCTGTCTGATGAATACGCGTGCCGAGAAAGGGATACAGCATCTGCTGTGGTTTCAGAAGGTTTCAGCAGATGCGTGTGAAACACTGACAGAAGTAAATGTATTTTCAACACGTGTAACAAAACATCAGACTGTCAAATCGAGTGATGAGACATGAAAGGGGCAAAAGCACAATGTAGGAATCTGATTGATTCAATGCACAAACTGCAGAGACTTTGGAGACAAACGTATATAGAATAAACAAAACAAGGTCAAAACTGCGCTTTCACTTACAAACTTGTTTAAAGGTACTGTACAAGTTTTGATTGTATCATAACGCCTCCTCAGTTGAAGCCTTGTGCATGAAGCTACTGTATACAGTATGTGGCTGCAGGGTATGGCAAGCAGTTTTAATATTTATTATCCAAGACTTACTATTATATAAGATACTAGTATCAATTGTTTAGCTACTATTATCTATTTGAATAGTTACTAGTATCATAATTTCAGTATAATGTTATGTATATTTCTTTACGTACCTGTTTTAACTTTTTCTATTTTTATTAATGTTTTTCTCTGCATTTCTGTATTTGTTTATGGGAAACACAACTAGTGTACAGTATTTCCTCTCTGTAAAGCACTTTGAAATGCAATCATGTATGAAAAGTGCTATATAAATAAAGATTATTATTTTGATACTAGTATCTATTCGAATAGTTACAAGTATCTATTCCAATAGATACTAGTATCTATTCTTTAGATACGTCCGAGTTCCGAACAGCTCCGAAGCGTCAAATAAAGCTAGCGAGATCAGGATCGTATCACGAGGATTGCCAGCTACACCACTTTAGGATTGTGGGTACTGTAGTAGTTATCTGTGACATCGCAAATAAATCATGTTTATCTTAAAACAAGGTTGATATCATACGAACTTGTGGCTTCTACTGGAGTATATACTATTGATTCACAACCTCGTAGCTGTTTGGCTAAAACATTTTATATAAGGATTTTCCAAAAGAATTATGGATTATGGACAATTATGATTGTTTTTATTAGATTAGAATTATATCAATAATTTTATTAATGTGTGTGTTCATGAAAATGTTATATTTTAATAAAATAAGGTTTCAATTGTTTGAATTGCTTATTGTGTATTGATCACTTTAAATAGATTTTTATCACATTTTTGAAGCAACGATATGGTGAAACCAATAATAGCAATAACTATAATTAAGTCAAAATGCAATATCTAAAAAATGTGGCTGAAACATTAATCACCGACAGTATGCTTAGGTTTATTATAGATTTTTAGACAGTTGTATCAGTTTTATGGGATTTACTGGAAAAATACGTCTTTTATCTACATAAAGATGGTGACTGACATTGTCATGAATGAGATCATGATGTACTGTACATACTCAAAGTAAATGCAAATACATTTTTATAAACACTTAAATATTTTACTAAAGACATTTGGAAATTTTAAGCATGATCAAGACATTTATACTTTTGAATATAAAGCAAGGTTGCATGAAACAGATATATATTTTTTTATATTTGGAAAAATTTCCTATTTAAATTCATACCCATTTACCAATATTTATCATGTCAAAATAAATGCAACATTAAAGGTGCGCTTTGTAGTTTTGGCCAGCGATCTAATTCAAACTATACACTCCAAGCAGTTAGGGGGCAGCACATCACCATAATGTT
>JAODTR010004032.1:0-12359 GCA_025399935.1 Amblyopsis rosae | reverse complement strand
CCACACTGGCCTGGGAACGCCTCGGGATCCCCCAGTCAGAGCTTGCTAATGTGGCTCGGGAAAGGGAGGTTTGGGGTTCCTTGCTGGAGCTGCTGCCCCCGCGACCCGACTCCGGATAAGCGGATGAAGATGGATGGGTGGGTGGATGTAAAAGTACTGTTACGTTTAAGTAATAATGACTCAAGTAGAAGTAAAAGTAGTCATCCAAAAAATTACTTGAGTGGGCGTAAAAAAAGTATCTAATGAAAAGTCTATTGAAGTACAGAGTAACTTTGATGATACACTTTTTCATCATTCATAAGCAGAGCATGAATTTAAGTATCAAAAATGGTAATGCTGTACTCTTATTTAGTGTTTGCACCTACATCACCAGATTAGTTTGAACACATTGTTACCAACATGGCAACCCATAAGCTTTATTTAGCGACATTTCAGACTTTAGTGTTGCCAACTTGGCAACTTTCTCGCTAGATTTTGACTTTTAAGACCCTCTGTGACTTTATTTCTAAAATGTATTCAGACCACAATGGAAATGGGAAGAAATAGGCTATATTAGCTGCTCAGAGTAATCAAAGTCCATGGCTCTTGTGTCAACAGCGCTGGGTGGGATCTCTCCTTCTCCACTGTCTGCAGTTGAGTGTGTAGCTTGTGTGTGGGTTGCAGACAGGAGAATGTCGCTTGCAGCATGAGTGAGTTTATATGGTTAATTTGCTTGACACTCGCTGTGAAACTATATTTTCGGCAGCGCCAGTCAGCCCCAGTGACGTACTGTGAATACCTGAAGAGCAGTTGCGAGATCGAGTTTATGTTAAGTATCTTTGAAATGGTCGGATTGATGTAGAGTAACGCCTGGAATATAGCCGGATGTAGCGGCGTAAGAGTAAAAGAAAATATGCACAAATATACTTGAGTAAAAGTAAAATGTATTTTGCATTTAAACTACTTAGAAGTACAATTTCTTTACTCAAGTCACTCAAGTAAATGTAACATAATGTGTAGCGTGCTACTACCCACCTCTGGTGCTTCATATGTCTAATATCGTTGCTTATATCTGGAAAATAAACTACGGTAGTCACAGTTTTCGGTGTATATATATATATATAAAAAAAATATAATAAAACTGTCATAATTTGTCTAGTGACATTCATTACATTAACATTCCCCACGCAAAATAGTGCTTATAAGTAGAGAAGTGAAATTGCAGCCATATTGTGTTGCTGGTAATGGTACATTACATCCACAGATGTAACCATTTGTATTCCATGTGAAAACGGTAAGCGGTAAACATGTAATCTACCTGAATGTTAAATACATTTGTCCATCTTCAAATACAGGTCTGCAGTGGCCATTCCACCAAGGGCACATGCACTAATGCGCGTGAAGAAGGGCTAGAGCTCGATGAACCATTTCATCTACATGATGTAGTGGTGCCCCAGGTAGGGAGCGTTAATCAAGGAGTGGCTGCAATGTGTGTCCTACAACGACCCCTCATGCATCTTCCTAGTATATAAATAGACCAGTTACAAATGTTAGCGTATTAAAACACACAAAATGAACCCTCTGAGCCAATAGCAGAAAGAAAAATGCAATTGGGTTTAAGTACAGTGTTGTGTTTTTTTGGCTCTCTTTTCTGTTAATATTAGTATTGACTGGAATATTTGTAAAATGTATTGAAATAATTGTAAATTGTTTCTAGTATAATATGACAGGTGTAGCAGCCCTCTTGTATAATACACCTTACAATATCAGCATCATAGGCCAACTGAGTCCATGCCCAGACTTTAAGCACAGTTTAGTCAACTCAGCTCTTTAGAAATATCTCTATAGAAGATGCCCCCCCTCGGTGTTACTACAAATTAGGAACACTGACACAATTTAAATACTAATAACACTAAATAAAAAAGGAGGTCTGGTCTCCCCCTTAAGACCTCTGCAGTCCATTAGTCTTTGGCAGCGTTTGTCTATTACTGCCAGCGTCATCTGTTACAATTAAAAACCAAGCAGAGCTCGGGGAGGGCACATTGAGTATGATTGAAAGCCCTCCACACAAATAAAGGCCTGCTCCCAATTGTCTCTAGTCCATGTTGGCAGCACAACAGATCTTAAGTGGCTCTCCAAATAATAATGAAATGTGTGTTCCTTCACCTTAGCACATTTCACCCATACATTGTCATGGTAGCAGCCAGGCAGGAGAAAGCACAGGCAGGTGGGCGTGCTCCACCTCTGTGAACTAAGCCACATGTAGCTGACATTGTGGAGGGATGTATCGGGTATGAGGCGCCTGGAAATAGCACTGGCACTCTGGGTCAGCGGCCGGTGAGTGCCCAATGGACGAAGTCGAAGATACTCGCGTCTATTCAATAATGGAACTCTCAAGTACATAAGGAGATAGACGGCACTCCACAGGTGAGAGAACACACAATCACAATCTCACAAACAGAACTAAGGCTGGAGTTGACCTGTTCCTTCATGATCTAAAACTAAGAGGCAGCTGCAGCTTGCAGCAGCTTATAGTTTAACAGTTTAGTATGGCAGTACACAGTAACATGGTTTACAGTGATCAAAATGAAGAGCCTAATAATATCAGCTGATACATCGGTTCTGTATAATATCAGAGTTAGTAATCAGTAAAGCCAATATCGGTCAGGCTCTACTTGTAATCACCAGCCTCTATTCCAATGAGTATAATGTCAATCTATGTCTGTATAGCAGGGCTCCAGACTAATTATTTCCACTAGCAGCACTGGTGCCACGCAGCTCATTCATATTTTTCAGTGTTTCGTCTAGGCGGTCATATCTTTTCAGTAGTGTAGGGGGAAAAGTTTGTTGCACCTGGGTGGTGCCCACCCAACAACTGCTCTCAGATCAATTTTCTAAAATGAGATTCTAGTCTGGAAACCCTGATCTCACAGCCACCCTGCTGGCGGACCAATCATGGTGGGTTAGTGAGATGACATCTTGATGAGATGATCAAAAACTGTTTTAGCAATGCCTATTTGTTAAACGCTGTCCAATAGTAATCATAGCTCAGAGGTCTACGCCCAGGAAACAACTGTTAACAATTCCCAATTGAGAGTTGCCAGACCTTCACAAAGTGAATTTTAGGTCTGGTTACACCAGGCTAGTGCTTGTGTGCCTACACTGGTGTTCTGAGTTCATATCATATAGGCCTATTTTAAAAACATGAAATTAAATGGCACGACTTTAAATGTTATAGCATTTGTTCATTTATAGCCTAATGCCTTTTTGACCCACTACTACTTACAGAGGGCACTGTAAATAGCCTACTCCTAGATTCAGTCGAAAAGTCAATATAGTGTATAGAGAGTGGCGCAGATGAGTAGGAAGGCGTGGTGATGTTGTTGGGTAGCCTATGCTTGTTTTCATTTCCTCGCTTCAAAACAATATTTGTTAATGCTAGTTTAACATTTACAGGCTTGTTGCTCACAAGCAGTATGTGTGACTTAGTCATCTGCGCAGATGTTTTACAAGCAGTGTCAAACATGAACAACCGCTTGTTATTTAGTGAACTGGATGCTGTCTGTACAGTAAACATGGAATTAAAGACTATTCTGTATTTTTACAATTAAATGTACAAATACAAATAATATTCAGACTGGTTTAAATAATCAATTTGATCATATTTCCCATATTTTCTTAGCGAGGGTTGTCTGTGAAATATGTTGAAGCAAATAAAAGCCCAGGCTATTATTTGCAGTTTTACGGCTTGCTATCAATAATTTCACTGTATAACAATGAATAGGCTGTGTTTATACCTGTATTGTTTTGTCCAGGAAAGTTAGAAAATCTAACGTTAGAGAAAATATTGGCAAATTATTTTTTCTTTCCAAAAAACTATAAATCCTAATTATTCTTATTTATTATTTTATGGATGCTGAAATGCAATTTAGGTGTGCTTGAGCGCATCTAAAAATAGTCTAAAATGTGTGCCATGTTGTCGCATGTCCTAAAATGCAATAAATCCATGCTATATTTATGCTCTCATCTCTTCATTAGAATAGCGCAGTTTTGAATATATTAACATATCATGTGGTAAAGCTCCATAACATGTTTTAAATATGTTCAATATATATATTTAATTTAAATCTTCGCAAAAGAAATTGCAATCCCAATATCTGTCAGAAAAAATGCAATTAGATATTGTTCCAAAATCGTTCAGCCCTATATTCACCATCTCTGCGTCACTTGTTCCATACAGGGCTGAATCTAGGCCTGTCACGAAAATTACTATATCGCCTTATCGTGCGATATATAAAAATAACCTCAATAATTTTTCTGACCGCGATAATATTGTATTTACACGCGTGTTGCTGACATAAGTTAAAGTGCTGCGCTGCTCCTCTCTCCTGTGCTCATCCCTCTCTCTCACACACACACACACACACACACGCGCACACACACACACAGAGCAGACAGCAGATACGTGTTCCTCAAGGCCCTCAAGGCCAATGGATATTGAATTGTTTAGGTAAAGGTGTTTTTCCTGACGACTGCATAATTCCAGCCAACTACATTTAGAAGAATAAATTCAAAAATACGGCATTTGTTTTATTCACTTCAAGGTTTGCAGCTTACTTTGCCAAGCAATGAAACTAGTGTAAACGATCACAAAAAATAATTAATGTCACACGACAAAACAACAAAGGCACATTTTTCCGTTTGCTTGAGTTCGCAGCAAACTGTTTGAGGAGGTAGTTCTCAATGAACACACATTGACGCTGGACTAAGGGTGACAGTTTCAATCTAATATGCTTGGAATGTTTACAAAAAGTTCAACATTCAGCTGTTACAACAACAGTTAAACTTCTCCCTGCTTCCCTTGTCGACTCCTTGGATTAGGCTTATATAGTCAGTCATTCCACCCTTGTCTTTTCTTGTCTGCCCTTAAAATTACAATATCGTTAATCGCGATTATTTCTTGGACAATTCTTCGGCCAACAAAAAAACGGATAAAGTATCAGGTACCCTACTTGTGCTTTGGTTGGATAACTGTCCTCAATTTACAAAATACACATACACTAAATCACAAGGCAATGTATGACTGATTAGTAGTATTCCTTTATTCTAGTGGGAAATGGGGTTGGGCTCTCTAAAATGTGTTGTTCTGTATATTTTTCTTCTTTTTAATTTAAATATTAAAACCATAGGACCTATGCTATTTAAAAAATATATATATATGGATACAATGTGCTGAAAATCGATAAGAAATGTGGAAAATAATATTGTGCTGTATTTCGTTTTTTTACCACATTCCTAGTACGAAAGAAACAACTTTGATCTTCAGGCTATGAAATCTAAAATATGATGTGTCTTTTTAAGCAGATATTAAAGATTCCCCTCTCCGTGTCACTGGATAAGATCATTCGAATGAGAAAGGGAGAAACATACAAGGACGATGAAAATATTTCAGCCACGGCAGACGAAACCACTAATGGAAACATCACTCAACAGTCCAATCAGACATATTCACATCAGTCACATGTGCAATCAGACCCTCTGACTGAGCCCAGCAGGACCTGTAGAATACATCATGTTCTGCTGCCTCCCAAATGTGGGCAATCTTTGGATGAAATCCACACCAGATCAAACAACAGAATATAGGGTGAAATACAAATGCCTGGGAATAAATGGAAGGTTGCTTTCATCCAAAATCAATAGAATAAATATTAAAAATTAACATAAATGTAGAACATTTATAAAATACGATGGGGTAAAGATGTAGCCTAGCACAGTGAGCAAGCTGATTGAAGCAGTTTGCACGCTCTGCCTCTCAAGATCACACATGCTAAATATATTCAGTTATATCAGGATGTTCTTCTACATAAACAATAGTTAACAGCCATATTGTATCTGTTTATTATTGCACAATAGGCTTGTCTTGGGAAGTTTCAGAATTAATCAGGTTGACTAGCAAGTAGGGTGCACAAAAGTTGAAAAAGTTGACAAATTGTCAAGTGTTTCCAACAGTATGTCATACAGAAGCAATGTAGCTTGAATACTAACAAGCCTGTTTTTCATACAAAAGTTACACGCAAGTTGAGGCTTAATAAGGCAACTCGTCTTGGCATCCAAAGTTACACTCAATATCTTACAGACAGATTGTTTGACTAACAATGGTGCTGATTTTCAGTGTGGGAGCTGAGCTTGGCAGAGGCAATCATCTTACTTATTTCGGACCAAGCTTTATATTCACAGCAGCTCTCAGTTCACTTCTACTACAAAAGTATGAATGGACAAAAAGCATCTAAGCTGTATATTTTTGCATGGAAACAGATTTGATATGAGACAGCAGAGGAAAGAATTACTTTGTATAGGTTAATAAAACCAGTCCAACTAGCCGTGAAAGCACCAGGGTTAAGATATAATAAGACTGCAATACTCATGTTCTGTGTGGTCTCCATGCCTCATTCATCATGTCTAACTGGTGACATCTGCAGCAATGACTAGCACACTAGCACACAAAGAACGTGCCATGTCAAAGCTTACACGGCACCTCGCTGCATCAATTAATGTTCCATTTCTGCTCCATTTCTAACTAATCCCAAAGTAACCACTTATGTGTTTCGGTCCGGCCACAAATAATGTCACACTGTTAGAGAAAAAGTATTTCCTGCAAAATGTGTACACATCTTAATTTAACTAGTGTATTCGTGTGTAACTGTGTGTTTGTTTCTCATGTGCATTCACAAATATAGCACAGAACCTGTGACTTGGATAGGTGGATTATGTAAAACAAGCATGGCTTGCTGTTAAACTACCCTACTATATCCCCTCTGATCCAGCCAGTAGCACTGGCTAGTAATGAGGTGTACATAATGTTCTATGCTGCCTTACCCACATAAATAGGACTGTCTCGTGATAACACCATATTGGAGTAACAATGCATCTATGCTGTACTTAAAATAATTGAGTAGCCACCCCAGTGTATTGATTCTCACCTCCTACCAAAGAGAGAACATTTGACATACAGTAGGGTGGTGTACTGTTATTATATGGATTATTTATAATCAGCAATATCAACATGCCTATTTTGAATAATCACAATTTAACCTTTTCCTCACTTTCATTGACACATATTTTGTAAGATGAGGCGAGTTGCTGACGTTTTTTAAACCCCATTTAAATCTAAATAGAGGAGTAAAGCACTCAATCACAGTTAGCTAGTTGTGGCTGTGGCTGTAGTCTAGGCTGGTTTGTGTACGATCCTAGAGGAAACACAAACACAGCGTGCCATCCATGGCAAAAGACTGCTTTGTCTCCGTCCTAACCACCGGAGTCATAAGACTCATAATAGAATCCATGACATTTTAGAAATTATGCCAATAAAGTCTCTCTCTCACTCTTCCAAATTGCAAGAGACCGGCAAGATTCAAGCGTGTTCAAATTAGCTGTATATCAGGAATGTATTAAAACAATGTCAACATGTTGTTCAACATTTCTTATGATAGGCAAAACAGAGATGGACACACTCCAAATGGAAAGAAGAAAGGATGTGCCTGTGATCCAGGACTACTATGGTCACTAATACAAATGAGACAAGCGGAGCTCATGAGACCAAGAGCTTTTCCGTGGTCTTATACCTGCTAAAGCCCGCACTCTGCTGTTGTGAATCATCAATGAACCTGCTTGTTTCAGACTGACGTGCGCTGTGGAACACACAGTACAGCTGTATGACCATCACATGTGAAAGGGACGCAGGGAGCAACACATTTGCGTGGCCGTGATCAAAGAATGTGCTGAAGAAAAGATTTGTGGAAATTGAAAAGTGCCGAGGACTTGCCAAGGACACGAGTGAAGGAAAAAGGCAATAGTTGATATAATGCAGCCCCTTTTAATTCAGGCTACACAGCAACTCCATCTTCAGCCCTCTATTGCCTGCAGCTCTTTCTATCCTCCTATGTGACCAGGATTAATAAGAGACTGGCAGTCTTAAATGAAGGGCAGTAGCAGCATCGCTGTCATCGTTGCTATACAGACGCACAGGATGGTAATCAAACAATTAAAAGGCAGCCAGAAGGAAACCAGCATGTGTGCCTGTTGCAGGAATACATATGAATACATCTCAGTGGGCTGTTTTTGCTCTGGGTCCCAGGCACCACGGGAGGGATACTGTGAGGGGAGACGGGCCGGAGGTAAAAGCTAGACACACCGGGGAGGGCCAGCAAGGGGACAGGAAGGTGAAGGTGCACATATATGTCATTAAAACATATGATAATACCTCACGGGGTTACTGGTCAAGGAGACGCGCAAAGAGTCCATGCAGGCAAACAGGCGCTCGTCCATCACCCCTGACTTCAGCTCCACCAGGAACTCCTGAGGAGAAACCTGATGGCTGCTCCTCAAGCTGCCCTGCAAGACAGAGAGAAGGGAAGGGCCTTACAGGCAGGACTGGTAAACAGTTGAACGTGTGTGCCAAATAACGTTGCTAGCCAAGTAGGCTGATACACACACACACACAAACACAGAGGATACACAATTTTGCGTCATACAACAAGGTATCCTATTAAAATGTTAAATATCTTGTTTAAATGCAGTATAAGCATCTAGGTTTAGGCTATTTTTACCACAGATGCAGAGACAACTGTGCTGCCTGCCAGGGTATTGCCTGTTAGCAGTTGTAAATCAAAATCCTAGTCAGAAACATGTGAGTTGTGTTTGCACATAGAATAATAATAAGACATATTAGGTTGGTTGTATACAACAAAAACATTGATTCACACATGTATGTGTGTGTGTGTGTGCATGTGTGTGCGTGCGTGCGTGCGTGCGTTCGTTACTGTGTAAAAGGAAATGTGACCAACGGTTTATACATAATGATAGAAAACACAATAATTGATTCAGAAGGACCTAGATGTCCTAATAATTACTTTGTGATATTAGAAAGAGACCAGACTTTGCACATTTCAGACAAAGTATTTATAGACATATAGTTTGCTGGCATTGCAGAAGAGGCAAAATGGTCTTGATTCGTGCAGACAACACTGAAGACATAAAAATGCAAGAACCATTACATTACAAGACTGTATAACCAAATGAACATTGGGAGACCACCCTGATAAAGCAAGTCCCATCAATCTGTTGCTCTGTTAATCTATTAGAAGATGCTCAATAGAAAAACATCTGTAATAGAGGTGGTGCAAATGGGTGTCAATCAAAGAAATGAATAGGTGATTGGACCACCTTCAACCAATCAGACATTATTATCCTTTTCAAAGGAACATTTTGCTGATCAACTGATCTACTGAACTTGATGCTGATTGACCCAGTTATTCTCTGACCTTCTATTGAGCGTATCCTGAACTCTGAACTAACAGAATGACGTTATCAAATAGCACATCAGAGCAATATTACATATTACAGGAATAATGCATCGCCCTCATCATCAACTGATGGACTCATTAATGGAGAGTAAAAACACATCAGTGGCATTAAATGTGACTGTTCGAGTAATGCATTTGAAACAGTTTCTGAATTCCAGTTCAAAACGACAATAGGGAAAGTGATTATATAATGAAATAGTAAAATATGTCTTTATCCCACAAGAATATGAATAAACAAAAGATAATGTAAATTTCAATGTCTAGTTAGGAAAGGCAAACTATCAGCAGTGCAATAATTAACTGAGAAGATCCCTCTACCTGATTACCCGAATATCCAAACGGAAAGAATTACTGACAATGAAGATATACTATACTAGTATTTGAAAATGAATTGCTAAACAGCAGAAAGATAAAAAATACTACATGTACAGTAGTACTTGCAGCTCCATACATAGGCCTTTACAGTTACAGTAGAAGACTGGGATTCTAAATGGACATTAAATATAATGCATTTCATTTCTCTTTAGAAACATTGAGAAGTTCAATAACAGTGTTGGCTCTGCCTACTCTTTGAAGATAAAAATAAACTCTTTTGAAAATGTAATTTAGACTAACATTTGGAGTGAGTAAGCATGACGGGTATATTTCTGACACCTTAGACCTATATCTCCAAGCTTCAAACCTGCCAGTAAAAATCCATCAAGCAAGCAAGCTCTGTTCTCTTTAAATATGACAGTAAGCCAAGTACCGGTATTGTAATTAGAATTGTAATTCCCAAACATCCATTATACTTGATCTGTATACTAAATAACAATTTTTTTAAAGGGACATGAAAGAGATTCATTAGAGTTTCATAAAAAGAAAATATAATTTCTGACCTCTCAATTTTTTTGATATCATGATATGGTTCTCTCTGGTTTTAAACAAAATATAGAGAATTTTCTTTAAGGCTGAATTAAAATCATCAGTTCAGCAGTATTGATTGCTACCCTTCATGCTGTCTCTCTGAACTACCTAAGTAACACAGAAAATCATGTAAATCATGCTTTCTGCCCACTTAACACCACCAGCACTAATCAATGTCATCACATCTCTATGGGTACGTTTCAGGTTATCACAGTCCTCACGTATCAACATATCACTGTTGGCAACAATACATATTCCCTCACCACCACAGGTTGCCAAAGCAATGGAAGAATTGCCCAGCATGTCTCATCACCATCCCTGCAACCCAAATTCAAATTATTTGAAAAATATTAAATTATTATCCATATTATGCCTCAAGTGTACTGTTCATACAAGTTCCCATTATTCAACAAAAAGTGAAAACTCACTGAAGGCTAGCCCTTTCTTGCTGTGTTTTTATTGACAAGAAGCACATCTTGTCCCCAGAGACTAGAGACTCTGATGACCTATGCCAAATATGTGAAATGGGAACAAGGAAAGGCAAAAGACATCATTACGGCTACAGCTCAAACTCTTCCCATACAGAGAATGAAGTAGGGGTAAGAGACTGCTGCGAGAGCTAGCAGCTCAGTTCAATGGCGGGCAACGCAGGCTGTGCAAACAGACAAAGTAAATGTATCAAGTCTTCTCATGAAACAAGGTGAAGAATACCAATTTGTGAAATGTTATTCATATGACTTCTGCAGATCCAGAAATCAGAGCGCTAGATCAACAGTGGTGACAAATCCAATAGAGAATTGCTCTGCTGACAAAGAACAGTCAAGTTAGATTTTATAGTCTCATACAAGTTATGTATAGTTCTTATTATCGGTAGGCTACATCTTCTATCCATATCCCTTTATCTTAAAGCTAGGTATACATGTATATAAACATTTATCTACTACAGTGCAAGTGAACTAATAAATGTTGCAATCCCCAATCCCCATCTGTGTGAGCAGTGTTGCAGTCAGGGACTCTAGGTGATAGAGTGTGCGTGGTGATTCATTTCTTTAGGACCCAAATGACTCAGCAGATTTTTTTTGTTGCTAGATGACCAAGCATCATAAAAGCCTCTGTGTTATTGTGAAGTTGGTTGGTGAAACACACTACCAATTTAACATGGACCAAAGAAATGGATGTTGTCCTCGACAAAAACGTTAGCAGTAAGCCTTCTTCAATGAACCTATGGGACAAAGCCTCTGCTTATTGAATAATTCTCCAAAGACTGGTGCTTAAGTCTAATAACATCATCCCAACCCTAGTGGGTATAATATCTACTTCATGTTCTGATCTTGAGAATTGAATATCCACATTATTAACCACACCGCTCCAGTCTCACAGCAAATGTATTAGCAGATCACATTGCCTAATCCAAATAAATGCAGTGTATTATACCATACCTACAGTAAAGTGTCTATTATAGTGTATGTACAGCACATAGGCCACTTTATATAGAACTGCACATTCTTTATAGTAGACCAATCACTACTGACAGACTAACAGTTACTGTTCAGTATCTGTCTGCTGCTTGACATCAATGTACTGTTAATGTCACTATTAGAAACAAGATAATCAAAATTACTATTGCAGACAGAAAATATTTTATTATTATACATATTAACTTCAATCAGCAACAAACAACAACTAACATTAGAAGGGAAATGAGGAAAATATATGTAAAATAAAGCACAATAAAAAGAAACCATAGCTCATGACGTAGGAAGACATATCAGCAAATGAGCTGCATATAAACAATAGGCCTGAGCATGACATTACTGTCTGTCAAAAACAACTGATATTGACATAACTTATGGATAAAAGTATTTTATTAAGAAACTGGCAGATCTAGAATCAATTTCAATGTATTACAAGTTGTAACTTGATCAAAACTATTGGTTGCTTTATATTCTTAAATTTGATTCACTTCAATGTAAACTTGCAAAAATGTCAACATGGTATTGTGCAAAGATATTCAAAAATATATTGCCAACTAAAGATCCATCCATCCATCCTCATCCGCTTATCCAGAGTCAGGTCGCGGGGGCAGCAGCTCCAGCAGGGGACCCCAAACTT